>WNWK01007832.1:0-20000 GCA_009830355.1 Cherax destructor
AAAAGAAAGAAGAAGATGACCGACACCCTCTACCCAGGGGGCCAATGCCGGGTCACCATTTGGAGAAGACCCGGGCCGGTGGTACCGGCGAACATACAAACACAACAACTGGCGAGTCTTATATTCTTGCACAAGTGCGCTGATATTATTTATACCATTTTTACAATGATGCAGTTGTATACATAACAGTAAATCTTCTATTTTTTGTGAGAATAAAAATTCAAAATGGAAAGCAAAATTAATGTAAGAGGGGCCTGGAGACGTGACTAATGAACAGAGAAGATGTTATTTTAGTGTCAAGAGTGTCTGCCTTGTTTATTCTGGACCCCATTTTGAAATTGGCATTGTTTGAAATTTGTGTGAAATTGGCCAAATTGCCATTTTCTGATCACATTTTTGGGTAGTTGAAATTGGTAAATGGGCAGTTTCTTGTACTTAATCGATAGAAGAAATGGAGTTCTAGTGAAATAGCTATGATTTTAGTGGACTGGAACATTGAAATTGGCCAGAAATACAAAAATAGGGCTCAAAGTAGGCGAAATCGCCGATGCGTAAATATCGTCGAGACCGATAACTTCGAGAGAGCATAATTCCGTAAGTTTTCCATCAAATTTCATACTTTTGGTGTCGTTATGATCGAAAAAAGATTCTCTATCATTTCATAAGAAAAAAAATTCCAAAAAAATTTTCGACCCTGAGAACGAGTTTGGGAGAGGGCCTGTCGACCCCAAAGGGCTCTCTGCTCACGAAATCGTAATAACATTTGCCATGAATTCAAGCCTCTCCAGTTTCATGATTTAATTCTCTGCTGCCAATGTTATTGTTTCCACGTATTAGCTTTTGTTTTATCTTTCCGTCCTTGAAGTAAAGGAGAAAAATTTAGACGACTCATGACTCAGTGGCTGCGCCTTTGAAGCCACAAACAGAAAAACCTGGAGTCTATCCTTAGGGTGTGGAGACGTTGAGCATTTTGTAAATATGCTCAACGTCTCCACACCCTGTTCTTCTTGCCCCCTGTTCACTTAGTAAATAGGTACCTAGGTATTAGACAGCTACTGTGGGTCACATCCTGGAAAAAAGAACATTGATTGAAATAAGTTAATTTTGGCTTTAATGGAATATCCTGGGTTACTAACCCTTTTTTCTTATTAACCCTGGGCATGGATGTAAGGGAGCATGATGCTCAGAACGTATGGTAATTAAAACTACAAGACGGAGTATTAACCCAACAAACGTCAGCGCGACACTGTGATATCAACGTAGTTTCCAAAAGCAATGACGCCAGACGATGTCACATCTGCACGACCTTGTTTCCCTGTGACATCGTTAATTTTTCAACCCGAGTACATGAATGTGCACTTACACTGCATGTGCCTTTCTAATGCTGCTAGGGAAATACTGTTAGGTGGCGTATCTTGTGCTTACAGTACGGAGGATCGAGGCTCTACAAGCCTTTGTGCTGAATGACCCTCACTGTTACGCATTTCACATGAATAATACTTATTTTGACCTTTTGTATATGACAACAGAAAAAAATGTAATATTCTTGCAAATTAAAATAACTATTAATATATGAACAGTATTTTATTTGTTGGGTAG
Source organism: Cherax destructor (assembly GCA_009830355.1). Taxonomy (NCBI): domain Eukaryota; kingdom Metazoa; phylum Arthropoda; class Malacostraca; order Decapoda; family Parastacidae; genus Cherax; species Cherax destructor. The sequence continues at coordinate 1,600 of WNWK01007832.1, forward strand.
AAGTACACAAGTGCAACTAATGTGACATTTTACTGAGGCAACGTTTCGCTCTCCAGGAGAGCGAAACGTTGCCACAATAAAATGTCGCATTAGTTGCACATGTGTCCCTTAACCTAACATATTGTCGGTAATTTTACCAACATCATAACAGTACGTATTTGATTAAAACAAAAAGCATGATTTTTTGTTATTGTGACTTGTTATAAGTCATAACAATGTTGTGAACATGTATAAAACATGAGTATACACTGAAAGAATCGAAATGTTGAATAACGCTGTTGCGTATATTGCTTCAAAGTGACTTAATGTTGAATAACACTGTTGCGTATATTGCTTCAAAGTGACTTAATGTTGAATAACACTGTTGCGTATATTGCTTCAAAGTGACTTAATGTTGCATCAGAGTTACATTCATGAAGGGTTGTGCATCTGTGTGGGTGTGAATGATAAAGAGGTTGAGAAAACCTAAGGATTTGACAGGTGAAAACAGAATAGGGGAGTTAGTAGATGGGGAGTTGGAGGTATTGGGAAGATGGGGGGAATATTTTGAGGTACTATTAAATGTTGACGAAGAGAGGGAGGCAGTGATTTCATTCATTGGCCATGTAGGTATAGCATAGTTTACTTTAATCCCTATTTTAGGAAGTTATATATCCTTGACTGGTGTACAACTGATATAACATGAAAAGGGAGGAGCACTGTAGCAGGCCTACTGGCCCATACTAGGCAGGTCATTCTCAAAACCAACCATTCTCACTCACGAGGTGTTTACTCCAGCATCATCTCATTCCCTCATCTCTTATTTACCTGTTTAGTTCCTCTACCATACCGATAAGGGTCCATCAGGTTTCTGAGTCTCTCTTCCTATTCGTGGGCGGAGAATCGAGCCTTCACAGCTTGCGTTGAACAGGCTACTTTGTAAACTTCATTTTTAATATAGTGATAATTTATATCTTGAATTATATTACTGCCAATAATATTAGCTTACGACAATATTTATTTTACGACTGAGAATCATATTGCAAGTTGCTTAGTACTATATGAAACTGTATATTGAAGACAAGTTTATGTTGCAGAGCAAGCTTATGTTGCAGAGCAAGAGTTTAGTGAGTCAGTGTTTTGTTCTTTATAGAGTTTTATCAAGTCAAGACCTTCACTTCGAAAAGCTCTAAACAAAGCAAACCGATATCTCAATAAATGATAGTTTCGCTACTGATAACGTCGTCTTTATGCGTTTATTGGGCCGCGGGGCGTTGACCCCCGAAACCCTCTCCAGGTATACTCCAGGTATTAGTTTTAATAGTCAATGTGGTGGTGGTCGGAGGCACTCCACTTCAGATCTCTGGAACAAACCACTAAATAGGAAGACTTATGTTCTACAGCACTGAAGAGTAAATAGCATGAGACGCAACAACGGCGTTGCGTCGGTACGACACCTCGAGAGTGGCGGCTGTGGCGGTAGCGGCAGCCGCGGCGCTGCCTCTGGTACGACACCTCGAGAGTGGCGGCTGTGGCGGTAGCGGCAGCCGCGGCGCTGCGTCTGGTACGACACCTCGAGAGTGGCGGCTGTGGCGGTAGCGGCAGCCGCGGCGCTGCGTCTGGTACGACACGTCGGGAGATTGCTGCTACGGCGGGAGTCCGGGTAATGACAGGAGAGAGGTAATTGCGGGGCAGGAACAGCAGCGGCCGCTGGTAGAAAAAAAAATTGAAAGAGGCACACATTCTCCTCCTCTTCCATATATTCCTGTTTCTTCTTCCCCTCACTTCTCTTCATATTCTCCTGTGCCTTCTTCACAGTCAACTAGCGAAATAATTAGTAAAACGTCAATATGCATTAAAGAACACTTGTGTACAGTTGGGGACATTTTATTAAAAGAAACGTTTCTCCACGAGTGCCACATCACGACTGATGTAGCCACTCGTGGAGAAATATTTCCTTAATAAATGTCCTGAACCTAAGTACACAAGTGTTCTCTAATGCAAATTGACACTTTACTAATTATTTCACTACTTGTTTTAATTCGTCTTTTAAGTCATACTGTTCTTTTCTGCCTCATTCCCTTCCTCCACTATTCACACAGCTTCCTTTCTCCTCTACTCACATCCTCTACCTCCTCCTACTCCTTCATTGTCCTCATCACCATCTTCATCTTCCTGGAGTCCCCGTCGCGTCCTGTGCTCCTGCGGGCTCGCAGCAGGACACGACAGGATAATAGGACCCCAGTGCGGTCCTTACAATGGACACAATCATCCCAGGTCTCTGATAGCAAGGAGGACTAAGGATGCTCCTCTCTTCGCTATACAATCACAATATCAGCAACAATACATGGTGTAATTGCCAGTGCTGATGTGTGGCTTGTTGTTGTGGTGAAGGTGATTACGATGCTAGTGGTGGATGGGGTGGTGGCTGCTGTAGTTGTTAGTGGTTGTGGTGTTTAACACTGCATAAACACGCCACATTTAAACCATTTTGATAAATTTCAACACTGATTTTGTCAGGATAACATTGACCAGGTACGTGTGAGACCAATACTTGCCTCGACAGTCCCACCTTGAAACCCGTACCTCTGCCCTAAAGAAAGCTTGAGGCTGTCCTTTACCTTGCCAGTCCCTGATATTAGGGACTTAAATTAGGATAATACGCTACATTATCAGAATTCTGATAATACGATATATTACATCTACTCCTTGTCACAAGACAAGGAGTAGACGTAATGACATCGTACAAGGATCTCAGAGGAGACATTATCACACCATACAAGGTACTTAAGAAGACATGATCATACCATATAAGGTACTCAGAGGAGACACGATCACACATACAAGGATCTCAGAGGAGACATGATCACACCATGCAAGGTACTCAGAGGTATCGACATGATTAGTGAACACTGTTTAGACAGTCTATCCTCCTAGTCAACGTCGGTACATCACATCGGCAAAGAACGTCAGATTTGTGACACTGGAATGAAAACGTGGTTTTAGGACTGTCCGTTTTATCGTTCGCTTTGGGTCTGTTTATTCGTTTTCGCTTCACGAATTTCTGCATATTTGTTATCACTTTTATTTGCGTTATGGTGTTTACATTAGTTTTTCCTTTATTTATTATCACCCTTAGTGGTGTTAATGTATGTTAAAATTGGCTAAATTTGGATAATTAATAGTTAGCGTAGCCAAACCTAATCTAATTTAATTTAAATAATGTAGGAAAATAAATTGGAACAAGACGAGAGGAGATTAAACGACGTTTCGGTCCGACTTGGACCACTTACGTGAGATAAATTGGTTAATGTAAGTAAAGTATATACAGAGGTGTATGATTCTCGGTGTGTATACACTGAGAAGTTGCTTTAATTCCTTTCTAAAGGATTACAGTGTTTTTGACTGGTAGTGAACAGGTTACGTGCAGTCTTAATGACCCTAGTGTAGTCGATAGGTTTAAAACCCCATTAACCAAGATAGAAAACTGTAGATGGTGTTATCATTGAGTAGAAAAATGTGTGAAATGGATTAAGTAACCCACTGTACAGGTGGGGATTGAACTCGAGGCAAATGAGTCGTTAAACGACTCGTGAGTCGTAAAACGACTCACGAAATGGATTTTTTTTTTCAGTGTGAGGAATTTAGGAAGGCAGATTCCATACTCGAATCTGATTGTCAATTGGACACTGTTGTTTACTTTGACTCTGGAGACACTTGATAAGTCTGTAATGATATTCATTTTTAAAGGAGTGGACTGGTAAGCCGGCGGAAGGCCTTGGTCATATGACCAAAAACTCAAGTGGCTGGTTGTCATATGACTAAGCCCCGCGCCTGCCTGGAGGTTCTTCTGGGGTTCAGGAAACATTTGTCCTGTTTACAGACGAATCTTACCTAACCTAACTTGCCTCGCCGCCGCCGCCTCTTAAATCTTGCAATTTTCCAGTTGTTTGTATCCATGTCCGGACATTCTCGCTCCCTCCACCTGCAAACGTTCATTTTTTCCCCACTCCTTGTTCACACATCCTCGCTTCCTCCACACCTAATTATCCATTCTTTCTCTTCATGTTCACACATCCTCGCTTCCTCCACACCTAATTATCCATTCTCTCTCCCCATATTCACACATCCTCGCTTCCTCCACCTGCAATCATCCATTTTCTTTCCATGTCCAAACCAGGTACACACTCAATTATTATTTTTTTTCTGTATCACCCTTCATTCCGTATTACTCACTCATTGTAATGGTCCATTCTCATTCTCTCTCTCTCTCTCTCTCTCTCTCTCTCTCTCTCTCTCTCTCTCTCTCTCTCTCTCTCTCTCTCTCTCTTTCATACTTAACGTGGTAAAAGTTAGGACCATTTCTATTTTCTTGTATTATTTACTTCATCTGGGCTCCACAGTCGCGCCTCGTATTCAAGAGTTCGAGGACCATAATATTCCATATATTGCTCTGAACGCATCTCACACAGGAGCCTTAGAAATGGCGATCGCGTAATAGGGGAAAATGTTCTCTCGTGAACAGAAGCCCTGCTGGCAAATAGGCATCGAAGAGTTTGCATTAATAGGGTGAAATCTTAATGGGGACCAGTGACTAGCATCATTCCACAGTCTCAGTTTTAAGCTCCTTATATTTGCATTTCTGAATATAGTTCTTATATCTTCCTAACTATTCCAAATTTATTAGGTTTATCTATGCGTCTGGTGACAGTAAGTTCCACATATAATTCGGTTTTTCTGGTTTGTTTACTTCCTCGCCCAGTTTTATTATTCTGCTTTTGTGGGGATTAATTCTAGTGGACTCTTTTTTCCTGACCATTTCTGCGACCGGTTCAGGTTGTCTTGTTTACAGTGGCAGTCCCTATCAGCTTAAAGTCGCCTTTGGATTTTTCATTATCTGCGAACATTGACTGGTGCGATCCTGTTTTCCGAGAGGTCCTGTACATAACATGGTATGCAATAAAATCACGGTAAACAGGTGATATCACAATATGCAAAACAACCACTGAAAAAATAGTGAATTTCCAAGCACTTTCGTGATTTCTCACATTATCAAGGGATTTGAAAATGTGAGAAATCACGAAATCGCACGGAAGTTCACTATTTTTCACAGTGATTGTGTTGCATATCATGGTATAAATAAATAGAATACTGGGTGGGAACTTGAACCATGGTCCTAGATTTTTACAAGCAACACAGCTGTGCTGGTTGAGTTATAACATAGTAACAGTGTGGCTCTCAGCACTGGTGCTTGTGAGACCTTCGTGGTTGTTTACATTACATGAATCTTGCACTTGTCCGTTACCTATATTTCTTTTAATTTCCACTCATACACCCTTATTACGAATGGGCAAAGTATAGTGCGCTTTTTAACTCGTAATATAAATCAATATTCCTTCCTTGTATTGTATGAACTAGGATATGGAAACTTCAACAAAAATCAATTTAATTTAATTAAATTAGAAATAGCTTTTGTTGGATAAGTATACTATAAATATATATAAAGTAATGAAGCTCTGTTTAAGGTTCCTTTAAGTTTCTAAGTTAACACATTATTCTTAAACACTGAACCTTCAGCGTTAGTGAAACAAAATAAGAAAATATCACAATGCATAGATAAACACAAATACGGTTTCTGTAAGGCCGTCTTTTCAAAGATAATTCACTGGTGTATCTCTCAGTAGAATAATTCTGGATAACACAGTACACACAATCAAAACCCAATGCTCAAGTGGCTGCGTATTCCACGTCAGGCTAGGTACAAGCCTCTAGCTTAATAGTGTGAGAACGGCAATAATATCCATAGTCAGAATAGGTGCTCTCTCTGCTAAGTCAAGTGAGACACTCCCTAAACAAATCCTAGTGCCCCACAAGTCACGTCGGATCAAGTGATACAACCACTTGGCGCCAACACGTGACGTCACGACCAAACATGAGTGAACTGGTAGTTACATGCTTAACCTATAACACTCAGCCAGATATATAATATATATACCGTAGTGGTAAAATAATACTGAGTTATGATGAAGGATGAATAGGATAATAATACCAAGATCCAGTAGCTTCGATTTAGCTAATAACGAAGATACTAGCAAGGTCGTATTATCAAAGAGATGAAATATATACAAGATATCGTGACACCCCACCCCCCAAGAGTGAGTTGTCTAAACAAGGTCTTAACTTGACACAAGTCTCTTCGGGAGGATTCGGAGATGAAGTAACTGCGCAACTGACAACAGATAATCTTCATCGCCGCTCACTCATGCCGAAGGTTTAACGATGAAAATTTCCACCTCTCCACCTCTGTTTGAAATAGAGTATCATTAATACAATATATTGATTATATATAAAAAATATTTTAGGGGCGAGAAAGAGTATCAGCAATGACATTATCGGGACCTTTAATGTGAGATATAACAAAGGCATAAGGTTGAATCCTTAGTGCCCATCTTAGGATTCGAACATTCTTGGACTTCATCGTGTTGATGAAAGTCAAAGGGTTATGATCTGAATATATGGCAATTTTATGGGGGGACGAACCTAAGTATATGTCAAAATGTTCTAGGGCCACTACAAGGGCTAAAGCTTCTTTCTCTACGGTAGAGTAACTTTGTTGGTGGGATTTTAACTTTGATGAAAAATAACAAATAGGGTGGAGAATATCATTGCTTGAAGAGCTTTGAAGTAGTACGGCCCTAGTGCATAGCTACTAGCATCTATGTGCAATATAAATGGTTTGGTAAAGTCAGGACTTTGTAAAATAGGAGCAGAAGACAATATACGCTTCAGTCTCTTGAAAGCTTCTTCACATCTTTCTGTCAGTTGAAACTTACACAAGAACTAGTAAGTTCCGTCAAAGGAGCAGCGACTTGGGCGTAATTTGGACAAAATCTCCTGTAATATCCGGTCATCCCCAAAAACCGTTGAACTCCTTTTCGGTTAGTGGGTGAAGGAAAATTGGAGATAGCTTGAATTTTGGCATGAATTGGAGAAACTTCGCCTTGTCCTATTTCAAAACCTAAGTAACGTATCTTTGCCTGACCGAAAACACACTTGGCCAAGTTGACAGTGAAATTATGATCTGCCAAAGTCTTAAGGAGTGATTCTAAACGAATCAAGTGATCTGACCAGTTATCACTGTATACAACCAAGTCATCCAAGTATGCTGCAACTCCATCCAGAGGAAGGGTAAGTTCATTCATGAGACGTTGGAACGTTGCAGCTGCATTGCATAACCCAAATGGCATTACTGTATAGTTATATAACCCATCCTTGATGACGAAGGCAGATATGTCTTGTGCCCTGGGAGAAAGAGGGACTTGATAATACCCCCGTAGTAAATCTAATTTACTAACAAACTTAGCGCTGGAGACTTCATCAATTAAATCATCTACACGAGGAAGTGGATAACTATCAATAACAGTAATGGCATTTACTTTTCTATAATCCGTGCACATCCGATAACTTCCATCTGGTTTAGGGACCAGTATACACGGGGAGGCCCAAGGGCTTCTGCTTTTCTCAATTAATCCATGTTTCAATAGGAAAGTCACTTCCTCTTTCATTATCTGATGCTTTGATGGACTAACTCTATATGGAGGTTGTTTAATGGGTCGGGCTTCTCCAACCTCCACATCGTGATATCCTAATGTGCACGTCTTGGGTACATCATCAAATAAGGACCTGTACTTCATTATAAGTTCTTCTACCTGATTTTTTCTGTATTTTTCAAGACTATCTAAGAACAGGTCAATATTACTTAAGGTTTCCGAATTCTTAAAACGGATTTCCACTCCTTTTGGACCATCACAGCCTAGGTATTTCGCATCAGTAGACGATGTGGAAACGGGCATAACTGAAAATGTCTTTTCTTTATAAGCTTTTAGTTGATTAATGTGGAACCTCTTGAAGGGTTTCTTTTCTCCGGAATTTTTATCAAGTAGTTAACATCATTTTCCTTCTTTAAAACTTCATAAGGACCTAGATAGCGAGGTAATAGCGAATGTCCAGGGGTTAATCTTTGTATCAACACCAAATCTTTAGGTTTAAAAGACAGAGGTTTAGCATCTCGATCATATAAATGCTTCATCTTGATTTGGGCCTTACTCAAATTTTCAGCAGCAAATGCCTTAGCTATAGACAACCTCTTCCGCATCGCACTAGGAGAGGTTTTTATCGAAAGGTCCGGTTCTCCCTGTCCAGACGTCTCTTAAGACGGCCATAGGTCCACGAACTTCATGTCCATATATAAGTTCAAAGGGAGAGAAACCTATACTCTCTTGATCGCTTTCCCTGATTGCAAACAATAAAAAGGGTAAGCCTTCATCCCAATCTTTAGCAGATTGTTCACAAAAGGTGCGTAACATTGTTTTTAAGGTTTGGTGGAACCTTTCCAATGCTCCTTGAGACTGTGGACGATAACTAGTGGAAAACACCGAGTTCACTCCTAGACCAGACAAGGCCTCTTTAAATACTTTCGAGTAAAATTCGTTCCCTGGTCAGACTGGATTTCTTGTGGAATGCCTACTTGAGCAAAGAATTTAACCAGGGCACGGATTATTACTCTGGCGGTGATCTTCCGCACAGGGATAGCCTCAGGATATCTGGTGACTGTATCCATGATAGTAAAAGATATTGGTTACCTTGTCTAGTCTTGGGCAAGGTCCTACACAGTCGATTATAAGGCGAGAAAAGGGATCACCAGGAGCAGGGATTGGAATCAAAGGTGCAGGCGGCGGAGTATGGGCGGTTTTCCAGCCAATTGACATACATGGCATTCCTTTAGATACTCAGTAACTCTTTCATACATCTTAGGCCAGTAAAATTGTTTCCTTATTTTCCTAGTGTCTTTTGATCCCTAAATGTCCACCCAATGTACTGCTATGAGCAAATTCAAGAACAAGGTCCTGGAAGATTTTGGTAGTACAACTAAGTCTCTGTATGAATTTAGTCGCTTAACTACTTCTTTCTTCTTTAGAATCCCGGTACTGTCAAAAAAGAAACAGTTCTCTTCCTCTTTGGCCTGTGTCTCCGACACAGCAGATTTTCTACAAGATTCTAAATCGAAATCTATTGTTTGAGCCTGGATTAAGTCATCTCTATTCAAACTCCTGATTTCAGCAGGAGTAATAGTAGGTTCTTTAGTGGTAGGGCAGGGTCTAAAGACATCAGTCCTGTTAATACCACTAAACAGCAATCCGATACCCATATCTTCATCATCCTTGGGATTAGAAGGTATGACCTTTGCAGAGCGGGACATAGCCCTAGTTACTACATTAAGAGGAAATAAGGAAGGACCCTCCTTTGAAACCTCTAGAGCATAGTTTATATCTGAGTTATTTTGAAACACTATCGGTTCTGGACATATTCCTCTATGAGATATATCATTTCCTAGGAGTAAATCTACTCCCTTAATGGGGAACGACCCGGAGGACAATCCTACCGTGATCCATCCAACATAATGAGAAGTCTCTAAGTAAACCCGGCATAACGGTACTTTAATTAGGGCGCCTCCGTACGCCTCTAACAATACTTCTAATTCAGGGTCATTTTTTTCTCTGATAGGTAGCACTCCCTCCCTTAATAGAGATATAACAACCTGTGTCTCGAAAGGTGGTAATATCAACTAACCTTTTGGGTCCAATCCAACTTTCCTTTCGAGAGGTATGGGGCCATTGCCTCCTGCACGAGACTAGCAGAGGGTGTTCCGACATCTAGTCATCGAGGCTGATGGTCATTATGAGGAGATGAAGTCAACTGTGAGTTAGTAGTTTTGGAGTGTTTATCAGTAGAGCAAGTAATCACCTGCGTTGGGTAAGTCCTTTCTTGGTGATTCTTCAGGTCTCTACTTCTCTTAAAACACTGACTCTTTTGGTGCCCCGTCTTCCTACAATATTGACAGAATAGGTCTTGATTCAATCTTCTTTCTGCTTTTGGAGCCTCTTCCCTGCCAGAACCAAATTTCTTTCCTATCATAGGTGGTAAAGACTTTCCATCATGGGAGGGCCACTGAGTATTCCTCTCACGAGTATTAGGTTTTCTTTGGGGAGTCAGTAACTTATCCGAATTCTTGGAGTCCGTCAACTGTAGTGTCACCTCGTAATGGTCTGCCATGGCCGCCGTTTCTAATAGCTTGAAAGTAGAATGTCCAATCAGGTAAGTGCGTAGACGTTCAGGCAGATAAGTAAAGAAATCCTCATGTATGATCATTTGAACCAATTCTTCTACTGTAGAACAATCCGCAGCCCTTCGCCATCTCTCGAAAGCAGTTTGTTTTTCTCGTGCAAACTCTAGCCACGATTGATGGGATTGTCGAGTCAAGCTTCGGAAAGATTTTTGGTAACTCACCGGTAGTAACTCGTAGGTGTCTAAAATGGTTTTTTTACCATATCGTAGTCGAATATTGATCGAACGGCAAACTTGCAGCGCAGCTTGAGCCTTTCCGTAAGGGTCGTGTGCAATAAGGCGGCCCAATGTTCCTTGGGCCAGTGCATCATTGCGCCTGGTTCTCAAATGCTTCGAAGAAGGAGTCAAGATTCGTTTCACTGAACTTGGGGACTAGAGAAGCAGCTCGGTGAAGATCGAAAGTTTCGGAAACACCTCTCCCCCTACGCTCTGACGATTCCTTCTGTAGTTGCCGTTGGTATCGTAGGGTTTCCCTTTCGAAATCCTCTTGATTTAGTTTTCTTTGGACTTCAAGATGTTTAGTTTGTAGAAGAAGAATTCGTTCTAGCCGATCACACTGTTCCTGAGAGAGAGTCTCGGGAGGAATCGACATGGATGATGGAGGATTACCGTCCGTTGTTCCAGGTTGATCAGATTCAGTAAGTCTGGAGAAGAGTGTGAGAGCTGGAGACACAGGTTCTGCCATATTCCTGGCGTTCGTCTCATCTTGACTGATTCTCTGTTCTGATTCTCTGGACGTTTGAGGTAATTCTTCAGTGAGTGGAGACAAAAGAGCTTCCCTCCTGTCTTGTGAAGCGCCATTTATCTGTGAGACCAGGCTATTCGTATCCTCTGATTCAACTAAGGGTTCATCATGGACATCGGGAAACAACAAGTTCTGTATTATGGAGCGCAGTGTGTTTGCCGTATAATGTCTATTATATGGTACACCCAGGACTCTGGCTACTTGCCAGCACGTTTGTAATTTCAAAGTTGCCAATCTGTGCACTGTAATATCTTCGAATAATGATGTGAGAACTTCCATTTTGCTTAATTTATAGCAAATTTTTAATTTACTGTAGCTCTTAGGAGCAGGCCCCCATTTATTACGAATGGGCAAAGTATAGTGCGCTTTTTAACTCGTAATATAAATCAATATTCCTTCCTTGTATTGTATGAACTAGGATATGGAAACTTCAACAAAAATCAATTTAATTTAATTAAATTAGAAATAGCTTTTGTTGGATAAGTATACTATAAATATATATAAAGTAATGAAGCTCTGTTTAAGGTTCCTTTAAGTTTCTAAGTTAACACATTATTCTTAAACACTGAACCTTCAGCGTTAGTGAAACAATATACAAAATAAGAAAATATCACAATGCATAGATAAACACAAATACGGTTTCTGTAAGGCCGTCTTTTCAAAGATAATTCACTGGTGTATCTCTCAGTAGAATAATTCTGGATAACACAGTACACACAATCAAAATCCAATGCTCAAGTGGCTGCGTATTCCCACGTCCAGGCTAGGTACAAGCCTCTAGCTTAATAGTGTGAGAACGGCAATAATATCCATAGTCAGAATAGGTGCTCTCTCTGCTAAGTCAAGTGAGACACTCCCTAAACAAATCCTAGTGCCCCACAAGTCACGTCGGATCAAGTGATACAACCACTTGGCGCCAACACGTGACGTCACGACCAAACATGAGTGAACTGGTAGTTACATGCTTAACCTATAACACTCAGCCAGATATATAATATATATACCGTAGTGGTAAAATAATACTGAGTTATGATGAAGGATGAATAGGATAATAATACCAAGATCCAGTAGCTTCGATTTAGCTAATAACGAAGATACTAGCAAGGTCGTATTATCAAAGAGATGAAATATATACAAGATATCGTGACAACCCTGGTCTGTGTACCTCGTAGCTCAACTAGTCTGCAATGATCCAACTTCTAAATCTATGAGTACCTTGCACCTCCTTACCTGTCATCATTCTCTATAAGATCACAATGTTATTAATTCCTCCATTTTTCTCTCACCACGTTCTATAACATAAATCCTGCCACTACCTTCGCCTGAAAACCAGACGACAGTTCTCTCAGCATCCGCCAAGAGCAGAAATCACCTGTAAAATTATCTAAATCATCTCGGTGGGATGCGACACTCTTAATTGAATCCTCAGCTGGAGCTCAGAGAACCCGGCTCGTGGTAAACAATGCGCCATCCAAACAATGAATACCTGATTGTACGAAATGAAAGTCGGCGCTCCTGGGTTGCTTCGGGCACCTCCTGTGTTGGTGGCAACTATTGTTGTTGTGCTGCCTGCGCTGCTTGCCTGTGTACTCTCCTTTGTTGAGTCTAGCGTCTACACGTTTGTATACGATTGGGTGTTATGTGAGTGTTTTTGATTTTCTTGTATCTGACTGCTAATGTGTTTGTTGTGCTATTATTAGTGGGCGTGTCGCAGACATTGAGATTATCATTCCCTTGTACAGTACTCCCAAGTAATGTTCTTAGCTTGCAATAATGAGCAAGACGCCTTCCCACGCACTTAATGGAGTTTATAGGGAACATTTCTCATGTTTACAAAAAAAAAAATCTGATGTTTACTGGCAGTGTTGCTGACGTTTACAGGCAACATTCTTGTGTTTAATATACATAAGCATATACTTATGTATATACAATCTCTCTCTCTCTCTACCTCCTCCTTTTCTCTCCTTCCCTTTCCTCCCTCCATCTATTCCTTCCCCTCCCTCTCCCCAACCTATAACATACACACTATAACACCTATAACATATATATATATATATATATATATATATATATTTTATATATATATATATATATATATATATATATATATATATATATATATATATATATATATACACATATACATACATACATGATCTTGATTCCTTGACGCACTTAAATCCTCTTTATCGCATCAGGAGTAAACCCTGTGATCAGGATATCTCATTCTCTTTAGTAAATTAAAAAAATATTCATCCCCTTTGATCTCTGCTGATTAATCTAAGTAGTGAGTAGCCCCTCCCCCGAGAGGGGCAATTTGGTATTTCGTGATTAAGGGTGATTAAGGAGTTGTATTCATTTGGCCTTCTCTAGTTGCCTTAATGGACTATCAGGGCCCCTGTTTACCCTTAATTGCCGTGTATGTTTGGTGACATCACCGCGCGTACACACGCTAGGTATATGAACACAACTCACATGCGTGTACATATGTACATATTGTACATACTTATTCTACTGCATTTTTAAAATGTGGAGTTTGACTCGATCGCCTTCTCTAGCTCATTCCACTTATCCTTCTGAGGAAGAGGGAACATTTCCTAATATCGCTGACTCGTCTGTGTTCGTGTCAGATTTATGCCCTGTGGTCTCTGGCCTGAAAGATTGTGTTGTCTCCTCTGTTCGATATGTCCAGTCCTTTGAGTATCTTATTCGTCATTATAATGTCTCCCATGATCTTTCAAGTTCATGTACGGTGTCTCTAGCCTCTCTTCATGGATGAAATCCAGTTTGAGGATCACTCTAGCTGAAAAAACTTGTAAACATGCTTGCCCTGGCGTGGACGCCATGCTGGTGCTCTATATTCTATATTTCTGGAAAATGTTCACATTGTTCTGAAAGATTGATTATGTTTTCTGAAGCTGGGTTTAAGATTAGGTAGTCTAGCATTTGCTGGCCATGTTATGCGTTGCGAGCGCTTGTGTGTGTGTGTGTGTGTGTACTCACCTATATGTGGTTGCAGGGGTCGATTCATTGCTCTTGGCCCCGCCCTCTTCACTGGTCGCTATTAGATTCTTCCTGCTCCCAGAGCCTTGTCGTACCTCTTAAAGCTATGTATGGATCCTGCCTCGCGAGTGTGTGTGTGTGTGTGTGTGTGTGTGTGTGTGTGTGTGTGTGTGTGTGTGTGTGTGTGTGTGTGTGTGTGAAAGGGCAGGCAGGGGAAGCAGAGGCGTATCGAAAGTGGAAGAGCAGGACAACACAGGGTCATCTGGTGGCCGGGAGGAAGTACATAGACCACAAACCCCAGCAGTATTTTGGTTCGAATTTCCCTCTCAAAACCACGAGCTTCTCGCCTTAGTGCAGGGCAATACAAGAATTGTGTGTGTACTCAGTGTGTGATTGTGTGTATGTGTATGGGGTGACGGGGGGTGTTGGTGGAGGGTTGGATGCATTGTTATATGTATGTATGTATATATTTATGTATGTTCATGTGTATGCTTGCTTTTGTACTCGCTTATTTCTCCTCTGTGGTTGTGGGGTCGAGTCTTCCATACTGGCCTCACTTAACTGACGGTGACTTTTCACTCTCACCTAACCTCGGGCCTGCCATGCATATTCTTGAAGCTGTGTATGTAGTCTACTTTCACCATTCTAGATATACTTCATTACCATGCTAAGGCTTAGAAATATTTCCTAGCTTCCCTGTTGCGTAGTAGGCTTTTAACTTCCAGGTGTGTCCTCGTAATTACCTGTTTTTAATTAAAAAATTATGTACAGAGGAAGAGCTAAGCTCTCCCTCTCTCATCAGTATTTAATCTTTCAATTATATTTTTGTAAATTTCTAGCAGTTATAGCACATACAAACTCCTTTTGTAACTCTATGAAGAACTTTCTAATATTCTTTTACACATCTTACTTTAGAGTTACGGCTTCTTGTTCTTCTTCTTAGTGTTCGAAAATATATTTTATCAATCTTTTGCCGTTTGTTAGACCCTTGTTTGTCACCTTGGTATATTGTATGAGTCAGTGAGGGCGTGTCTAATACTTTCAGCTCTTCTGTGTAATTTTTTTTTGTGCGGGAAGTTATTTTGTAGGTTCGTGACTTTTTCCTAGCAAGTCTGTAGGTTTTTCTAAAAGGCACGGACACCTAATTACTGTTTACTCCAATGTTAGTTTGACATAACTTATGGACAACTTTATCACTCTTCTTAATTTATATATCCAGATGGTATATATCTCGAGGCTGGCATTGAGATATACATCAAGGCTGGTAGCTATATATCTTCAACCTTTCTCTAAATTATATTGAAAAAGCCACTGGCTGGCGAAATGTTTCAAGAATAGATACCCAAATGTTTACACAAGTGTCACATTCATCAGATATATATATATATATATATATATATATATATATATATATATATATATATATATATATATATATATATATGTCTGCCGATTAGGTAAAACTGGTCAATTAGCAAGAACTCATCTAAAATTAAGTCCTTTCTAAAATTTTCTCTTATACGTTTAAATATATATTTTTTTCATTTATGTTAATGTAAGAATTTATAATTTTGTACCAAAAGAAACTTTGAAAACCTACCTAACCTTATTACAACAAGCGCAATTTAATTTAGCCTAACCCAACTAAATATATTTTAGATACGTTAACATTAATTTAATAATAAACAAACACAATGAAATATATTTTTTTAGTTATGTTCTGAATGATTTTGGCGAAATTATTGCATACACAAATTTTCACTTGTCTTATATGGCAAGGTGAGCGTTGCTATTTAAGCCAAAATCACAAGTTTTACCTAATCGGGACATATATATATATATATATATATATATATATATATATATATATATATATATATATATATATATATATATGCAAAAAGATCACAGTAAACAGGTGATATCAAAATATGCAAGAAAACCACTATGAAAAATAGAAGAATTCCAAGCGCTTTCGTGACTACTCACATTATCAAGGAACTATAACAGGAAACATGACAAGAAGGGCTTATATAAGGGGCCAGACTACACCTCACAGTCACATCACACTAACAAAGACTACACCTCACAGTAGCGTAACATCGCACGACTCTGTGAAGAGGAAAAAAAAAAAAAAAAAAGAAAGGACCTGAAACTCTTCCCAAGAATTAAGATTAGTCAATTTATCATTAAATTCTTCCCAAATTTTATTAATTATAAATGAATCCAATTTATATAAACCAAAAGAAATATTCATATTATTTTCAAAACTGCTTTTAATGAAACATGATTCTATTATATTTCTCTCAACCATGGACTTGCTTGATACAACCTTCTCAGCATTTTGAAAATCAATAGGATGGTTAAAATCTCTCACATGAATAAATAGAGCATTAGAATCTTGTCCAGTTCTAATGCTATATTTATGTTGTTTTAATCTTAGTTCAAGACTTTTACCAGTTTGACCATAATAAACTTTATCGCATATTTTACAGGGAATCTTATAGACACATCCGTCAGCATTTTGGGGGAATTTTTATCAAAAGTCTTTTTACTGTATCAAGATTTTTAAATACAACTTTGATATTAAAATTCTTAAGAAAGGAAGGCATATCAACCAAGTTTTCATGGTAAGGGAGAACCAACATATTTTTGGTTGAATAAGGTTGGTTGTCCCTTTTGGATTGTAAAGTATTCCTAGCTATTTTAAAAGATTTATCAATTATGTTTCTTGGGTATTTTAAATCATTAGCTATTTCATAAATTTTAGAGATTTCTTCATCTATGAACTCTGGACTACAAATACGTAAAGCTCTCAAAAACATTGAAGAAAAAACCGACACTTTAACTCTATCTTGATGTGAAGAGTAATAGTGTACATAGGAACAATTATTTGTAGGTTTTCTGTAAATTTTAAATTTAAAATCAATGTTACCCTTAATAATAAAAACATCTAGGAAAGGCAATGAGTTATTTACTTCAAATTCAACAGTAAAATTTATAGAATGAGCTGTAGGTGTAGTCTGGCCCCTTATATAAGCCCTTCTTGTCATGTTTCCTGTTATAGTTCCTTGATAATGTGAGTAGTCACGAAAGCGCTTGGAATTCTTCTATTTTTTCATAGTGGTTTTCTTGCATATATATATATATATATATATATATATATATATATATATATATATGACTGATAATAACCTTTCCCCAAAAGCATGATACTCTGTAGACAATCTTTCTTAATAACCCTCAAATATTTCTCTATGATTCCTTCATTATGATTTTATTGCACTGTAGGTGTGACCTGCTTTTATTCTCTTCAGTTTCTAATACGCATTATTTATCCATATTAATTTCTGTTATCCATCTCTTACTCTCTCAAATCTGTTTGTCTTCCTGTGGTGACGGTCATGTTGCTTATATTCCGTAGAAACTGTTCTAATATTCCATATTCTTAGGATTTGTTTATTCAGTCAAGTCGTGGATATAAATGTTATGAATAGAGTTAGTGTGCGTTCTTGTGTTAATGGTATCAGGCGTAGAACGCAAAAAAAAGAAGGAAATAAAGTAGTTTACAAACCGAAATCCGTATTCAGAGTGGAGAGAGGGAGAGAGAGAGAGAGAGAGGGAGTGAGAGAGAAAAAGAGAGAGAAAGAGAGAGAGGAGAGAGAGAGAGAAGGGGGCGTAGCAAATGGGTTTTCCCACCGTGTAATGGGGAGGGAGATAGGTAGGTGGCAGTTGACCCATCCCTCCTCTGGCTTCACCCATCTCATGGTAATCCCTTCAACCCTGTTGGCGGCAACGCCAACGGGAATAACAACGGTAAACACTAGCGATCACAAATGGCGCTTCGACAACAGACGTAGTGTTAAACCAACAAAATGAACAGTAACTTACAAAACAGTGATGAAACAGTAGGAACGGTGCAAAACTAGCAGTGAGGAGGAAACAGAAGCGTTGACCAAAACGGCGAGCTCTGTCAACAAACCAAATATCAAGTTCAGTATTAAAACGAACAAAAGTAAAAACGGTATCATGGGTTCAGTCATAGTAGTAGTAGCAGTAGTAAACAATAGCAATAACATAATAAATAACTGTAGCATCGCCACAAACAACAGTTGCCGTAGCCACATTAGTAGGAGGAGTAGTAGTAGTAACAGGATCAAAAGTAGCAGCCGTATCAACAGTAGCAGCAGTAGTAGTAGGAGTAGTAGCAGCAGTAGCAGCAGTAGCAGCAGTAGCTGCTACTGCTGCCGCCACCACAATCACCGCCACCACGCACTATCACCGCCATTACCCACTACTACCACCACCACCCACTACTACAACCACCACCCACTACTACTACCACCACCCACTACTACAACCACCACCAACTACTACTACCACCACCACCCACTACTACTACCACCACCCACTACTACCACCACCCACTACTACTACCACCACCCACTACTACTACCACCACCACCCACTACTACCACCACCACCCACT
>WNWK01007832.1:22500-89880 GCA_009830355.1 Cherax destructor
CACACACACACCTCACACCACCCACACACACACACCACCACACACACTACCACACACTCACCCACACACCACACTCCACCACACACACACACACTCCCACACCACACACACACACACACTACACACACACACACACCCACACACCACACACACACATACACACACACACCACACCACCACTACATCACACACACACACACACACACACACTACACACACACACACACACCACACCACCAACACACACACACACACACACACACACACACACACACACACAACAACACACACATACACATACACACACACACACACATACACACCACCCATGAGACCAAAAGGAACACATGAACAGACATTCACCAAAAATACCACACAAGGAGACCACAACAGAACATACACAGGACATTTCAGCCAGAATACAACAAAACCGGGTTGTTCGATTATGATAACCATAGATGCCTTGTAGTTAGCGACACAATTGGACAGAACCGTGGTTCATTTCCTACTTATTACTATATACTTCAACTATATTACTACTTTTACTAACTATCACGCTCTCAGTTATTGACTTCTGTTACTACTAGCACCACCTCAGTTACTACTAGCACCACCTCAGTTACTACTAGCACCACCTCAGTTACTACTAGCACCACCTCAGTTATACTAGCACCACCTCAGTTACTACTAGCACCACCTCAGTTACTACTAGCACCACCTCAGTTACTACTAGCACCACCTCAGTTACTACTAGCACAACTTCAGTTACTACTAGCACCACCTCAGTTACTAACACCTCAGTTACTACTAACACCTCAGTTACTACTAGTACCACCTCAGTTACTACTAACACCTCAGTTACTACTAGCACCACATCAGTTACTACTAACACCTCAGTTACTACTAGCACCACCTCAGTTACTAACACCTCAGTTACTACTAACACCTCAGTTACTACTAGTACCACCTCAGTTACTACTAACACCTCAGTTACTACTAGCACCACATCAGTTACTACTAACACCTCAGTTACTACTAGCACCACCTCAGTTACTACTAGCACCACCTCAGTTACTAGCACCACCTCAGTTTCTACTAGCACCACCTCAGGTACTACTAGCACTACCTCATTTACTACTAGCACCACCTCAGTTACTACTAGCACCACCTCAGTTACTACTAACACCTCATTTACTACTAGCACCACCTCATTTACTACTAGCACCACCTCAGTTACTAGCACCACCTCAGTTACTACTAGCACCACCTCAGTTACTACTAGCACCACCTCAGTTACTACTAGCACCACCTCAGTTACTACTAGCACCACCTCAGTTACTACTAGCACCACCTCAGTTACTACTAGCACCACCTCAGTTACTACTAGCACCACCTCAGTTACTACTAGCACCACCTCAGTTACTACTAGCACCACCTCAGTTACTACTAGCACCACCTCAGTTACTACTAGCACCTCCTCAGTTAGTACTAGCACCACCTCAGTTACTACTAGCACCACCTCAGTTACTACTAGCACCACCTCAGTTACTACTAACACCTCAGTTACTATTAACACCTCAGTTACTACTAGCACCACCTTAGTTACTATTAGCAACGCCTCAGTTACTACTAGCACCAGATTAGTTACTACTAGCACCACCTCAGTTACTACTAGCACCACCTCAGTTACTACTAGCACCACCTCAGTTACTACTAGCACCACCTCAGTTACTACTAGCACCACCTCAGTTACTACTAGCACCACCTCAGTTACTACTAGCACCTCAGTTACTACTAACACCTCAGTTACTACCAGCACCACCTTAGTTACTACTAGCACCGCCTCAGTTACTACTAGCACCGCCTCAGTTACTACTAGCACCACCTCAGTTACTACTAGCACCACCTCAGTTACTACTAGCTCCACTTCATTTACTACTAGCACCACCTCATTTACTATTAGCACCACCTCAGTTACTACTAACACCACCTCAGTTACTACTAACACCACCTCAGTTACTACTAGCACCACCTCAGTTACTACTAACACCTCATTTACTACTAGCACCACCTCATTTACTACTAGCACCACCTCAGTTACTAGCAGCACCTCAGTTTCTACTAGCACCACCTCAGTTACTAGCACCACCTCAGTTTCTACTAGCACCACCTCAGTTACTACTAGCACTACCTCATTTACTACTAGCACCACCTCAGTTACTACTAGCACCACCTCAGTTACTACTAACACCTCATTTACTACTAGCACCACCTCATTTACTACTAGCACCACCTCAGTTACTAGCACCACCTCTGTTACTACTAGCACCACCTCAGTTACTACTAGCACCACCTCAGTTACTACTAGCACCACCTCAGTTACTACTAGCACCACCTCAGTTACTACTAGCACCACCTCAGTTACTACTAGCACCACCTCAGTTACTACTAGCACCACCTTAGATGAGGCTTGATAATGGTCTAAGATTTCGAAACGTCGTTTAACGTTTCCTCTTAGGTGCCGATTACTTGTGAATTAACACATACTTTAGCATAGCATAAACAGTAAAATTATAGTGGGTACTGATTTGTAAATGTAATAATGTTCAGTTGGGGCCTCATTTAAATATATATATATATATATATATATATATATATATATATATATATATATATATATATATATATATCATATATATATATATATATATATATTGTTGTCGCCCCAATGATCGTCTCTTAATACCAAGTTCCAGCAGTGTGTTACTCTGTTGAGAAATATTATCTAGTGTTCTCTCTGCTCTGTTCTTTTAAGCAGAATGAAAATCGTGGTTTTTTGTTTTCCTTATTGAGAATATTAAGGGAATATTCCTTATCTATTTTAGGGTGTTTATGTGCGAGTGTGTGTGTACTCACCAATATGTACTCGCCTATATGTTGTAGGGGTTGAGTCTCAGGTCCTGGCCTTGTCTATCCGCTGGCCGCTGCTGGGTTTGCTCTCTTCATGTTTCTTGAGCCCAATCGCGCTTATTCTTTAAGCTATGTATTGGTTCTGTCTCTACCACACCGCTGGCCAGGTTTTCACTTCCTGACCTCTTTGAGGCACAGAAAAGTTTTCTAACATCCCTGTGATTCGGTGCTTCTAACATCTAACTGTACCCTAGTGTGTTTCCTGCCTCTCAAGTACTCTGTATTTATTCATCTATCAATTACTCTGCATTTTGTATGTCAGTAGTTTGAACACACTCTCTGATTTTTTGTGTGTGTGTGTGTGTGTGTGTGTGTGTGTTGTGTGTACGTGTACTCACCTAGTTGTACTCACCTAATTGTGGTTGCAGGGGTCGATTCATAGCTCGTGGCCCCTCCTCTTCACTGGTCGCCACTATGTCCACTCTCCCTGCTACTGGGTCTCTGCTCTCCCTGCTCCATGAGCTTTATCATACCTTATCTTAAAACTATGTATAGTTCCCGCCTCCACTATCTCGTTCGCTAGACTATTCCACTTCCTGACTACTCTATGGCTGAAGAAATGCTTCCTAACATCCCTTTGACTCATCTGAGTCTTCAGCTTCAAGTTGTGTCCCCTTGTTTCTGTGTTCCCTCTCTGGAACATCCTGTCACTATCTACCTTGTCGATTCCCCGCAGTATTTTGTATGTCGTTATCATGTTTCCTCTAACCCTTCTATCCTCCAGTGTTGTTAGTCCTATTTCCCTCAACCTTTCTTCATAGGACAGTCCCCTGAGTTGTGGAACTAGTCTTGTCGCAAACCTTTGCACTTTCTCTAATTTCTTGACGTGCTTGACCAAGTGTGGGTTCCAGACTGGAGCTGCATACTTTAGTATGGGCCTGACGTACATGGTGTACAGTGTCTTGAACGATTCCTTGTTAAGGTAACGGAACGCTAATCTTAGGTTTGCCAGTCGCTCATATGCTGCCGCAGTTATCTGGTTGATGTGTGTTTCCGGAGACGTGCTTGGCGTTATACTCACCCCAAGGTCTTTCTCCTTTGTCGAGGTTTGTAGCCTTTGTCCATCTAGCCTGTACTTGTCTGCGGTCTTCTTTGCCCTTCTCCGATCTTCATGACTTTGCATTTGGTGGGATTAAATTCGAGAAGCCAGTTGCTAGAGCAGATGTCAAGCTTGTCCAGGTCTCTTTGAAGTCCTGCTTGGTCTTCATCCAATGTGATTCTCCTCATTAATTTCACATCATCTGCGAACAAAGACACTTCTGAGTCTACCCCATCCGTCATGTCATTCACATATACCAAGAATAGCGTGTGTGTGTGTGTGTGTGAGAGAGAGAGAGAGAGAGAGAGAGAGAGAGAGAGAGAGAGAGAGAGAGAGAGAGGCTAGTTAACGAGATTGTGTTTACATCTTTATATTCATCATCCATATTAATAATCTATACGTACATTAATACAACGAAAACACATGAGTGGAATCATGTCTGTGTCAATCACCGTAATCTACATTTAACATTTCTTTAGCCACAGCAAATAACAATTTTTAAGCCTCTAAAGGATTCAAACAGGTTTAGCGCTTCACATAAATATGCAATTCAACCCCTCAATTATCCGTAGGATGGAGGTGTCCACCTCTCGCGGCGATGCGAGAGGTGGATCCGGGTCGCTAAAACGGATGACACCTGCCCAGGATTTGTCTTAGTGCTTATTGATTAATTACCTCGTGTGTTTACATTCTTTAAACCCCGTTAATGACCCCTAGTGTATTTACAGGCTTTCAGCCCCATTAATGACCCTCGTGTGTTTATAAGCTTTAAACCCCATTAACGACCCTGGTGTGTTTATAGGCTTTAAACCCCATTAATAACCCTCGTGTGTATATAGGCTTTAAGCACCATTAATGACCCTTGTGTGTTTACGGGCTTTAAGCCCCATTAATGACCCTCGCATGTTTACAGGCTTTAAACCCCATTAAGGACCCTCGTGTGTTTATAGGCTTTAAGCTCCATTAATGACCCTCATGTGTTTACAGGCTTTAAGCCCCATAAATGACCCTCGTGTGTTTATAGGCTTTAAGCCTCATAAGGCTGCATATCACCTGTTCACCACTAGTCACAAATAATAAAATTCCAAATATGGGATAAAAATTGTGTATATACACCAAGATGTGTATCCCTCCAGGTGTATATACAGTACATCCACGCGAGAGAGAGAGAGAGAGAGAGAGAGAGAGACAGACAGACAGACAGA
Organism: Cherax destructor; assembly: GCA_009830355.1. Lineage (NCBI taxonomy): Eukaryota > Metazoa > Arthropoda > Malacostraca > Decapoda > Parastacidae > Cherax > Cherax destructor. Next base: position 27,715 of record WNWK01007832.1, read on the forward strand.
CAGACAGACAGACAGAGACAGACAGACACTCTCGTCAAACAAATGAATATTCTATAGCGCAATTTTTTAATGGAATTTGATGAGGTCTTTTCAACGAAATGTATTTCAATATTTAGAAAAATGTAGGGATGTGCCAAGCCAAGTTCGTCGTGCCGTCTCTTATCAGATGTTCTTCCAGACAGATGGTCAACATTGCAACCTCCCCTGCAGCGGGACAATTTTTGTATTGTGTGCAATTTTCCAAGAAATATATAAGAAACTTTGAGAAGTGTTATAATCAGAAGTGGAGAGCAAAATATTTGATAAAACTCGACAAAAGCCTGTACATAAAATAAATAATTCAATGAATATGCAGCAGGAAGGTGAAAATATTCATGAAATAGTCATTGCAATGTTCGCTTTGCGGCTTGCAGATGCAATCATTATGTGGCAACACTGCCAGTATTTTTATAGTTTTTCTTATCCACGTACTTCTGTATTTTGATCTTCCGAGGGTTTGTTTGTCTCTGCTACTCTGTCCAGGGACTGTTACTGGTGCTTCGAGCGTAAACAATTGCAGATAAAACGATACAATCCGCAGCTGGTGATTATTATGCAGATTATGGAGTCGTATTTTAATAATCAATCAAGTCTTGATTTAATGTACGAGTGTCCGAATTTTACGATAATAATTTTATGTGAAAAGGATTCCATAACTCATTTTATATCTACAGGGGTGGGGCCACATAAATCTGGGCTCCTTGAATATCGTAACATTATTCAGTGTAGCTCAACTATGTACATCAGAGTGACTTTAACGTCCAAAGTTGTTATGATTCGTACGACATGGGGAATGTTGGCAGCGAGAGGAGCTCCGCCCACCGGCTGCTGTAACTCCACCCAATATCTGCTCTAGCCCCGCCTCCTAGCCGCAAAGTAGCGAATCAGCGGCTGTGGGTGGAGCTACGGGTGTAACGTAGGTGCCTTATATGTAACAAGTGTTAGTCCGGATTATCAGTGATGGTCACCGGGTGATGGTATACGCAGGTGTGGATGTTACTCCCTGGCGCTTTTCTTGTGTGCGCTCAGTGAACTGTTGTGGTGTTTACAAGTGTCTTAGACTGTGATCGGATGCTCGAGTGATAGACGCAGCCACCACAATGCCGCGTCCCTGCCGCGAGAGTTACGGTGATCAGAAGCCGCCGTACTCGTACATCTCCCTCACCGCCATGGCCATCTGGAACAGCCCGGAGAAGATGTGTACACTGGCGGAGATTTACAAGTTTATTATGGACAACTTCCCCTACTACCGCAAGAACACTCAACGCTGGCAGAACTCTCTGCGTCACAACCTCTCCTTCAACGACTGCTTTATCAAGATCCCTCGTCGCCCTGATAGACCCGGCAAGGGCGCCTACTGGACCCTACACCCGTCCGCCATGAACATGTTTGAGAACGGCAGTTTCTTGCGCCGCAGGAAGAGGTTTAAGATACCCAAGCCTGAGAAGGATGCGCTGGAAGCGGGTCTGGCGCAGATCAACAACCCTCTGCGATGCCTGGAGGCGTCACGGTGCTCTGGAGAGACGCTGTTGGGGGCCTCTCCCAGCGTCAGTCTGCCCTCCCTTCACCACCAGGGTAAACAACCCTTTACTGTGGAGTCTCTGGCCGCCTCCGATGCCAAGCTACCACAGCAACTGCCGCCCATGCCGCCCGTGTCGTTGCCCCTGGGGTTCCTGCCGCCCCCAATGCCCCACACAGCCCTCACACACCGCCCACTACCCTTCCCGCCCACTGATCTGCCGCTATCGCCCACCCACCCGCCACCCACGCTACCGACCACCACCCAGTACTCGCCCTACCCACTGCCACACATGCTGCACCACCCGCCTCACCTCACGCCCTCACTGCACCACTTGTACGCTGCAGCTGCCATGGCGGCATCACTGACGCCGTGTGGAGGGGCGGCGCCCTTGGTGAGACCCGCTGCGGTGCATATGTCGCACCTCACCCTGGCCTCACTCTCAGTTCTTAATCCCTTCAGTTCGTCGCTACCTCTCCGGCCTCAAGCCGTAGCTCCACGCACTTCCACGGCAACTATAACAGCAGCTCTGGCCTCCACAGCTTCAGATTATTCAGTCTCACGACTTTTGGCCTCAAAGTCCCCCACACCATTGCTCAGACACCCAATGATGCCTCCGACGTCCACAGCTGCGCTGCTGCATCACTCACAGCTGCACGACTTCAGTCACGATGACGACGACGATGAGCCTATCCACGTTGAAGACGACGACGATGACCAAGAGGCACCACCAGCACACACACGAATCCCCTCGGGAGGAGTTTCTCCCGAGGAAGACGCTGCGGAAACGGTTAATAGCGGCAAACTCCTTCCTCGGCAGGAGCTTGGGGTCCGGGTGGAGCGGGAAGGAGCCTCGCAGGTGCCTTCAGAAGAGCTGTTCCTTCGTACGTCTCCTTCTGTACGTTCCATTTGACGGTGACAGTGTACCCCTGACTCGACCCACAGCCTCCACCACAGCCTCCGGGGGCCCACACTGTGCCCACTCCATGCGTAATGTTCTAGTCTAGAGGTCCTCTCCTCAGTGCTAGAGCCTAGAGTTAAAGGGTCCTCAATAGTCTTCGTGTCCTCCTTATCCCCATTAAGGTAAAATTCCTCTTAAGAGACGAATGCTTTTGATGGAGCTTTACCTACCTCCCTTTCACCAAGTCGCGAACTATCCCCGTCAGGAAAATAAACTTTTTTGCCTTGTATTCAAACGTGCCAACCCGAAACCAGGTCAAGGAAAATGTGTTGATGCTAAGCTGTTCAAAGAACCAGCCGTTCCAAGTGACTTTCCAGGTCAGAGAAACACGATGGAATGACTTATAGCAGAGGGTAGAAAGGGAGACGAGATATCTTGACTAGTGATCGACGGGAGAGGAAAACAATTTCGTCGATGAATAAGAGTCTGATGCTGCGAGAATATATATATATATATATATATATATATATATATATATATATATATATATATATATATATATATATATATATATATATATATATATAATTCTAGGTGCGGTGAAGGATTCCAGTGAGTGAAGGATATCACGAAAAGGACGTTTCCGAGTGTGTTACCTCCCGAGTGACTCGTGACCCCGAATGTTTTTTTGTTTGTTTATTTGAAGTGATGGATACCCCGAGTGATAACATTATACATACTGAGAGAATAGTCCCTTTTTTCAATCCTCGAATCTTTATACGTTCGTGTCCGTACCTGCCACTCAGTTACCTGTAATAACCTTCTGTTTATCGCCAACTGAACACTTCCGCACCTGTACACAAACTGCTAAGAAAAGGGAAAGTAACTCTTCATTGTTTACATCCTTGTGTCTAGTGTCTTGGTGTTCTATTTACCTCCACATACAAACGTGTATGTATATATATATATATATATATATATATATATATATATATATATATATATATATATATATATATATATATATTATCAGAATACCCCCGTATTTATTATTTATAATGTATACAAAGTAATCTTTCTTTTCCCCTTGTTTTTCCTATTTCACTGTGTTTTATACTGTAATCTATCAGCTGAAATTTTATGCTGTCTAGCTCTCTTTGTTACTAGTTACACTAAAATCGTCTGTCTAGACTAGAAATAACTAGACTACCTAGGTAATAGATATAGAGAACCTCAGTCCTCAAATACACATCTAGCGCTGCCTAGTTGTCTAGTTATGCAATGAATGGAAGACTAATTCACTTGTATAAGAAAGATTTCCATCAGATTTAGGCTCTAGATGGCCCAAACTAATTTTTCGTTACTAGTGGTAGTTCGTCCCCTTGTTCAGGGAGGGTTAGAATGGTACACACATGGTGGTACTGTCATTGTTTCTTGTTTGTGGTGATTCAGTAACATTGCAGTGTCCTTGCTTTTAAATCTTTCTCTCCCCTCTCCCTCTCTCTCCTACATTGTAAATATTATTGTTATATTGATGATGCTAATTTCGTGTTTAGATATGATAATAAATGTCTTCACGCTATGCACAAGTTTAATTGAATCCTTTCCCTCAGATCTTTGTATCTTTGTGATGCTTCTATGCCCAGCGGTTTTTATGCTAATGTTTATAGCGGTTTATATTATAACTTTATGTACCAAAATCTGTTTCACTTGGAGACACTTTCATGTTTTTAAAAATGCATATGAAAATACTCCTGGGGTGCATTTACAAAAAAAGAAAAATTAGAGTATGCACACGAATGCATACACCTCCCTTGGTAGGTCCCCCAGCCTAGGTGGATAACATTGCCTAATGAGAAATGAGGCTCACTCTGTTTTATGACCTGGAGTCAACTGCTGGCAGATGCTCACCTGCGTTCTTTCAGACAATCCCGTTACCCTCTGCGCTACTGACGTGTGTAAATGAAACGGATTTTGTTTTTCTAATTCTTAGCTTGTAGCAGACACTGCTGTTGCCCTAAATAACATTACACAAACATATTGAGCTCACTCGGGTTTCAGGAGTAAATTAAACGCTGGGATTCAGAACTACGGTTAGAAACTACTAAGGATCAGAAGACAAATTCTTGGTTTTAGTGAAGCAGACGCGGCCATGTGCTGGAGAAAATGGCAAAGGGACCTAACTACTACTCCCTAAATCAGGTTTGTGCATAGGGGAAACAAACCATATTGATGGCATACCAATTCTCCTGGAAATGCTTCTTGCCTTTCCCTGGAAATTCTGGACATTCTTGAAATTCTGGACATTTCCTTGAAATTCTTGCCTTTCCTTGTAAAGTTCGAGCGGAGGGCCACGGGCGCCGGGGTATCAGGCATGTATGCCACTAAAAAATATATCATATCACCTTGTATTTTTTTTTTTTTTTTTTTTTTAATTTGGATTTTTTTTTTAATGTTGGATCTGACATTATTTCCAGAGAATAAAATCATTAACATTGTGATTGAATTTTCACCGAAGAGACAATACTTCTACCAATCAATAAATCTTTAAAGTGTTTCTAAGATATATATATATATATATATATATATATATATATATATATATATATATATATATATATATATATATATATATATCCTAATAAGCTGAAATCCTTTAAAAATTGAATTTGTCTCTATAAAAAAATAGAAATTGATAGATATAGTATTTTCACTGGGAATGACGTAAAAAGTCAGTTTTGGACCAAACCTAACCTAGAAACCTCGCCTAACATAACGTAATTTTCTTTTAGTCAGGTTCTGCTTAATATGTTTCATAGGTCAGTATAGTTTTATTTAATATTACTTAAAATCAAAGACATATTCGTTATGTTCAACTTTATTTTCATCGATTTCTGGCAAAACATAATTACTTTGCTTGTTCGGCAGAAAATATTCTTGCCGAATTGTCCAAACTCGCCGCTTCGGCGAGAAATCACAAAAGCGGTTAAAACATCACTTATTTTTTCACAATTGTTATTTTGCGTTATATGATATCACCTGTTTCTTGAGATCTTATTGCATAGTATGTATATATATATATATATATATATATATATATATATATATATATATATATATATATATATATATATATATATATGAGAACTCAAATTAAGTTGTAATAAATAACTGTCAATGGATAAACAGAATGGTAAACGACGGCCACGAACCGCGGCCCGTAAATTGACAGTCCGACGCTCTACCATCTCGACTGTCAATTTACGGACCGCGATTCGCGCCCCTCCCTTCCCCGTCCAACCCTTTGTTTATTCCTCGCCAATTGCTTATTACAACTTGAGTTCATACACACACACACACACATATATATATATATATATATATATATATATATATATATATATATATATATATATATATATATATATATATATATATATATATATATATATATATGAAGAGCAGACACAGGGATCATATAATTAAAAGTTAGTTATAAAGGCGCTAGCCTCGCTGGTATGCTCACACTAGCACGCAAACGCACTCACAAACACGTACACGCACCATGCAAGAAAGTAATGAAGCTGGTCGGAAGTATGATTGCAGATTGTATATGCAACAGTCGCAAGACTCACAGCAGCATCTAAATTTGCGAAAATTGTTTGCTGGAATTTTTTTTTATAGATACTACCGCCGTAGCCGCTAATTGTTCTTTCTGTATTAATATGTACCTTAGGACGGCAGCGGCAGAAGATGGGGATGTACAAAAGGCCTAGGAACTAGGCCTCAAAAAAGGCCAACAGGAGCACATCTTGTTATATATTTACCGTTTATATTTAATGTTTCAAGCAAATTCACGATATATGCTCAATATTTCTGCTATCTTATTTTTACTAAGATGCCTTAAAAAAGAGAGAGAGAGAGAGAAGGATGAACCCCATCGCTTATTTGTATTAAAATATTATGATGTCTTATTTAACTAAAGCACCTCAATTATTATTTTTTTCACTAGGTCATTTCCAGGAACCTCGGGGGAACTTTTATGAGTCTTTTGGCATTAATAATTTAGTGATATTTTTTATGCTGGTTATTTTAAATTTGATGATAGTATTTATTTTGAGTTAAATTATTATTTTCGTTGTTTTATTGTTTATTTTTGGCCTTGTTTTTGTTGTGTTGCATATATTTAAGGTATAAGTACCATGTGATGTGCATGGTTGAGTGCTCTGTAAATGTCACTAGTACTACCATGAAGATATTTCCATATATTTGCATATACAAACGATAATTTAACCTGTGACTCCTAGGTGGGGAAAAAATACCACTAAAAAACCACGAAATTATAAAGCTTGCTGGTTTATAATAAACGCTTAATACCGACCACGAATATCAAACCAAAATAAGCATATTTGTATTAATACCTGCAACCCTCTCTTATTTGCAACCTTAATACGCTTGCTATCGTCTCAACAACAGGAATGTTGCCATTTGTATTCAACTGGCGGCTACAGTGGCCGCCTGCGGCTACAGCCGCCTGCGGCCCGTGAAATAATAAAAAAGATTTTTGTATTACGTGTAATATTGTCAGGTTAATGTTTGATAGGTATCGCTACCGGTAACGAGGCTGGAAGTAGTTGATGATGTTGGTTGTTAGGAGGATCGTTAGTGTTAATGGTCATAGTTAATATAAGAATTTAATCAATATTTTGGGTGTTGAATATGTGCTAGTGTTAGTGTCCGCAGCTGTTAAATTGTGCTAGTGTTAGTGTCCGCAGCTGTTAAATTGTGCTAGTGTGTTAGTGTCCGCAGCTGTTAAATTGTGCTTGTGTGCTAGTGTCCGCAGCTGTTAAATTGTGCTAGTGTTAGTGTCCGCAGCTGTTAAATTGTGCTAGTGTGCTAGTGTCCGCAGCTGTTAAATTGTGCTAGTGTGCTAGTGTCCGCAGCTGTTAAATTGTGCTAGTGTGCTAGTGTCCGCAGCTGTTAAATTGTGCTAGTGTTAGTGTCCGCAGCTGTTAAATTGTGCTAGTGTTAGTGTCCGCAGCTGTTAAATTGTGCTAGTGTGCTAGTGTCCACAGCTGTTAAATTGTGCTAGTGTGCTAGTGTCCGCAGCTGTTAAATTGTGCTAGTGTTAGTGTCCGCAGCTGTTAAATTGTGCTAGTGTGCTAGTGTCCGCAGCTGTTAAATTGTGCTAGTGTTAGTGTCCGCAGCTGTTAAATTGTGCTAGTGTGCTAGTGTCCGCAGCTGTTAAATTGTGCTAGTGTGCTAGTGTCCGCAGTTGTTAAATTGTGCTAGTGTTAGTGTCCGCAGCTGTTAAATTGTGCTAGTGTGCTAGTGTCCGCAGCTGTTAAATTGTGCTAGTGTGCTAGTGTCCGCAGCTGTTAGATTGTGCTAGTGTTAGTGTCCGCAGCTGTTAAATTGTGCTAGTGTGCTAGTGTCCTCAGCTGTTAAATTGTGCTAGTGTGCTAGTGTCCGCAGCTGTTAAATTGTGCTAGTGTGCAAGTGTCCGCAGCTGTTAAATTGTGCTAGTGTTAGTGTCAGCAGCTGTTAAATTGTGCTAGTGTTAGGTCCGAGCTGTTAAATTGTGTGTTGTAGTGTGCAGCTGTTAAATTTAATGGTATGTCCAACTATAAAATTTGCTAGTGTTGTGTGGCTGTTAATATGTGCTAGTGTTAGCGTCCGCAGCTGTTAAATTGTGCTAGTGTAGTGTCCGCAGCTGTTAAATTTGCTAGTGTCTGGTTAAATTGTGCTAGTGTGCTAGTGTCCGCAGCTGTTAAATTGTGCTAGTGTTAGTGTCGCAGCTGTTAAATTGTGCTAGTGTGCTAGTGTCCCAGCGTTAAATTGTGCTATGTGTTAGTGTCGCAGCTTTAAATTGTGCTAGTGTTAGTGTCCGCAGCTGTTAAATTGTGCTAGTTGTAGTGTCCGCAGCTGTTAAATTGTGCTAGTGTAGTGTCCGCAGCTTTAAATTGCTAGTGCTAGTGTCCCAGCTGTTAAATTGTGTAGTGTGCTAGTGTCCGCAGCTGTTAAATTGTGCTAGTGTTAGTGTCCGCAGCGTTAAATTGTGCTAGTGTGCTAGTGTCCGCAGCTGTTAAATTGTGCTAGTGTTAGTGTCCGCAGCTGTTAAATTGTGCTAGTGTTAGTGTCCGCAGCTGTTAAATTGTGCTAGTGTTAGTGTCGCAGCAGTTAAATTGTCTAGTGTAGGTCCGCAGCTGTTAAATTGTGCTAGTGTTAGTGTCCGCAGCTGTTAAATTGTGCTAGTGTTAGTGTCCGCAGCTGTTAAATTGTGCTAGTGTAGTGTCCACAGCTGTTAAATTGTGCTAGTGTTAGTGTCCGCAGCTGTTAAATTGTGCTAGTGTTAGTGTCCAGCTGTTAAATTGTGCTAGTGTCCGCAGCTGTTAAATTGTGCTAGTGTGCTAGTGTCCGCAGCTGTTAAATTGTGCTAGTGTTAGTGTCCGCAGCTGTTAAATTGTGCTAGTGTTAGTGTCCGCAGCTGTTAAATTGTGATAGTGTTAGTGTCCGCAGCTGTTAAATTGTGATAGTGTGCTAGTGTCCACAGCTGTTAAATTCAGTGATGGTGAATATTGTACAGCTGCTACTGCTGCTGCTGCTATTGTTGCTGTTACTGTCGCTGCTACTGTTACTGCTGCTGCTACTGCTGTTAGCATTGTTGATACTTCTACTAGTGGTGCAATTGGTATTTTTTTGTTACTGTTATGGCCTCTAGATGCTGTTGTTGCTACTGTTGCTATTTTTTTGTTGATTTTGCTACTATTGTTAATGTTTCTGCTGTTGCTGCTACTGATGCTACTGCTGCTGCTGCTAGTTCTGATGCTACCATTTGTATTGTTAATTTTACTTCCGTTAATACTTCTGTTAATACAGCGGTTGTTGAAACTTTAGCTATTTCTGCAGCTGATGCTGTTACTGCTGCTGTTACTGCTGCTGATGCTGTGTTGCTGCTGGTTTCCTTAATGTTACTGATACCACCACCATTACCACCCCAACTACATCACTACCACAACTACTATCACTACCACAACTACTATCACAGCTAATGCTTCACCCATACCAAATAACACAGCTAATACTATCACCATTAAAACCATTACCATCTAAAGCTACAATCATTGCTACTACCCCTACAACAACTAACCTCACTACTACTACTACCACTATTACCATAACTACCATAGCTGCTACTAGAACTACCATCGCTGCTACTAACAATACAAAAGCTACCATCATTGGTACTACCACCACACCTACCATCCCTTCTACTACTACTACCACCATCACAACTATCATCACTGCTACTACCACTACAAAAATTACCATCACTGGTACTACAGGATGAATTACAACAATTGGATATGCTGAATATTGAAGACAGAGTAAACAACTTAAATTAAATCAAGTTTATAAAATTCTAAAAACAGTGTCCAGAATATCTTGCTGCCAATTTTGTCAAGGTTGGGAACCAAAGCAGCATAGTACTAGGGGAGAGAGCACAACTTTGTAGTTCCCACAGTCAGTGGCCAGGCTTCAAACACCTTTTATTGTACAGCAATAAAGGAATGGAACAGACTCCTGCACATGTCAAAGCCAGTCATAGCATAGCCAGTTCAAGAAGAGAACCAAAGGTACCTAATGAATGTAGCGACAGAAAGGGAGGAGAATGATTTTTTATTTTTTAGCTAACACACTGTATATGTAAATAACTCTTTTACCTTATTCCTAGTATACATATATCCTTTATAATATAATAACATATATATCCTACAATGTAAAATTTTAAGGTATAAAAAGGAGCCCAATGGAAATAAGTCACTCTGTCTGACTTTTTTTGGTTATCCTGGGTTCTCTACACATATGCTGCTATGTATGATAATGTATGTAAATGTATTTGTGTATACCTGAATAAACTTACTTACCATTACAACTAGCATCACTGGTACTACCACAATCATCACTGCTACCACCACCACAACTACCATTGCTATTATAACTACGACAGTTATCATCACTGCTATTACTACTACTACCATCACTACCACTACTACAATTACCATTACTACAACTATCATTGCTAATATACAAGTACCATTACTAATACTACAGCTACCATTGCTATTACAACTACAGTTACTACCACTACAACTACAAACACTACTACCATCGCTACTACCACTACAACTACCAACACTACTACCATCGCTACTGCCACTACAACTACCATCATCATTATTATTATTACATAATACTATTTCAAAATTATTCTTAAATATATTTCTGCTGTAGATATTACAATTATTATCATTATTGTTTTATTTTTATACTATTATTAATATTTTATTTTTATATTATTATTATTATACTATATGGGAAAACACTAAACCACTTTTACAGAGGGTGGTAAGAAATTAAAAGGTTTAATCTAAGGAAGGCAGGGAAGCTCCAATTCCTTGAATCAAGAGCCCTTCAGCATAAAGCACAGGGACGTATATATATATATATATATATATGTCGTGCCTAATAGGTAAAACTGGTCAATTAGCTAGAACTCATTTAAAATTAAGTCCTTTCTAAAATTTTCTCTTATACGTTTAAAGATATATTTTTTTCATTTATGTTAATGTAAAAATTTATAATTTGTACCAAGAGAAACTTTGAAAACCTACCTAACCTTATTACAACAAGCTCAATTAAATTTAGCCTAACCCAACTAAATATATTTTAGATACGTTAACATTAATTTAATAATAAACAAACACAATGAAATATATTTTTTTCGTTAGGTTCAGAATGATTTTTGCGAAATTATTGCATACACAAATTTTCGCTTGTCTTATATGGCAAGAAGAGCGTTGCTATTTAAGCCAAAATCGCAAGTTTTACCAAAAAAATCGACACCATGCCTAGCTCTTCTAGGGCAGGGTAGGTGCCTGAGCCAGAGCTTGCTTTCACCTGCGGCTCACAAGACTGCTATTCCCATTAGCTCCCCTGGGGCGGGGAAGATGGCAGACCAAAGATGGGCCTAGCTTCTCCCTACGAGCCCCGTGAGGGCGGGGAATGTGGCTAGGCCTGGGGACCGTTGGTCCCACAGATGAGGAGGTCCCAAGTACCTCCTCCCATGGCAGACATTAGTCTGAGATACTCCCGAGAAAGGGAACCAAGGCCGGGCCACCACTTGGACAAGGCCCGGGCCGGGAGAGTCCCGGCGAATAAAAAAGACGAAAAGTTTTACCAAATCGGCACGACATATATATATATATATATATATATATATATATATATATATGTCGTGCCGATTAGGTAAAACTAGTCAATAACAAGAACTCATCTAAAATTAAGTCCTTTCTAAAATTTTCTCTTATACGTTTAAAGATATATTTTTTCATTTATGTTAATGTAAGAATTTATAATTTTGTACCAAGAGAAACTTTGAAAACCTACCTAACCTTATTACAACAAGCGCAATTTAATTTAGCCTAACCCAACTAAATATATTTTAGATACGTTAACATCAATTTAATAATAAACAAACACAATGAAATATATTTTTTTCGTTATGTTCAGAATGATTTTGGCGAAATTATTGCATACACAAATTTTCACTTGTCTTATATGGCAAGGTAAGCGTTGCTATTTAAGCCAAAATCGCAAGTTTTACCTAATCGGCACGACATATATATATATATATATATATATATATTGTGCCGAATACGTAAAATTTAAGATTTTGGCTTAATTAGCAACGCTCTTCTTGCCGAATAAGGGAAGAAAAATTTGTATATGCAATAATTTCGCAAAAAATCATTATGAACCTAACGAAAAAAAATATATATTTCATTATATTTGTTTATTATTAAATTATTGTAAACTTATCTAAAATATATTTAGTTGGATTAGGCTAAATTAAATTGAGCTTGTTATAAGGTTAGGTAAGTTCCCTAAGGTTCTTTGGTACAAAATTATGTTTTTTACATTAACATAAATGAAAAAATATATCTTTAAACATATAAGAGAACATTTTAGAAAGGACTTAATATTAAACGAGTTCTTGCTAATTGACCAGTTTTACCTATTCGGCACGATATATATATATATATATATATATATATATATATATATATATATATATATATATATATATATATATATATATATATATATATATATATATGTCGTGCCGATTAGGTAAAACTGGTCAATTAGCAAGAACTCATTTAAAATTAAGTCCTTTCTAAAATTTGCACTTATACGTTTAAAGATATATTTTTTTCATTTATGTTAATGTAAAAATTTATAATTTTGTACCAAGAGAAACTTTGAAAACCTACCTAACCTTATTACAACAAGCGCAATTTAATTTAGCCTAACCGAACTAAATATATTTTAGATACGTTAACATTAATTTAATAATTAACAAACACAATTAAATATATTTTTTTAGTTAGGTTCAGAATGCTTTTGGCGAAATTATTGCATACACAAATTTTCGCTTGTCTTATATGGCAAGAAGAGCGTTGCTATTTAAGCCAAAATCGCAAGTTTTACCTAATCGGCACGACATATATATATACGTATATATATATATATATATATATATATATATATATATATATATTGGATAAAAAGGCTTCAAGGAAGAATATTTGGATTTCTTCCTGATGCCATTTGAATATTCCACTTCTCCTACCACCCCATCTTTTAATTTTTTTTTTTTACCAATAGGTATGTTTTATTACATAATATGGTACAAAAGATTTGAGAGATACATTGTTGATATAAAGATGGCATATACAGTACACGAGGTGAGAGAGATACATGTCTAGTACATATTGTTACATCTTTGTCACTGATTATAATGCGAAAATCTCATCCAGCTCTTCCGAGCTGGTGCGCGTGCCCAGAATACAGCATGCATTATATATATATATATATATATATATATTTTTTTTTTTTTTTATTAACACATCGGCCGATTCCCACCAAGGCAGGGTGGCCCGAAAAAGAAAACTTTCATCATCATTCACTCCATCACTGTCTTGCCAGAAGGGTGTTTTACACTACAGTTATAAAACTGCAACATTTACACCCCTCCTTCAGAGTGCCGGCACTGTACTTCCCATCTCCAGAACTCAAGTCCGGCCTGCCGGTTTCCCTGAATCCCTTCATAAATGTTACTTTGCTCACACTCCAACAGCACGTCAAGTATTAAAACCATATGCCTCCATTCACTCTATCAAATACGCTCACACATGCTTGCTGGAAATCCAAGCCCTCGCACACAAAACTTCCTTTACCCCTCCCTCCAACCTTTCTTAGGCCGACCCCTACCCCGCCTTCCCTCCACTACAGATTTATACACTCTCGAAGTCACTCTGTCTCGTTCCATTCTCTCTACATGTCCAAACCACCTCAACAACCCCTCCTCAGCTCTCTGGACAATCGTTTTGGTAATCCGCACCTCCTCCTAATTTCCAAACTCCGAATTCTCTGCATTATATTCACACCACACATTGACCTCAGACATGACATCTCCACTGCCTCCAGCCTTCTCCTCGTTGCAACATTCATCACCCATGCTTCACACCCATATAAGAGCGTTGGTATAACTATACTCTCATACATTCCCTCTTTTCTTCCATGGACAAGGTTCTTTGTCTCCACAGACTCCGAAGTGCTCCACTCACCCTTTTCCCCTCATCAATTCTATGATTCACCTCATCCTTCATAGACCCATCCGCCGACATGTCCACTCCCAAATATCTGAATACATTCACCTCCTCCATACTCTCTCCCTCCAATCTGATATCCAATCTTTCGTCACCTATTCTTTTTGTTATCCTCATCACCTTACTCTTTCCTATATTCACTTTCAATTTTCTTCTTTACACACCCTACCAAATTCATCCACCAACCTCTGCAGCTTCTCTTCAGAATCTCCCAAAAGCACAGTGTCATCAGCAAAAAGCAACTGTGACAACTCCCACTTTGTATTTGCTTCTTTATCTTTTAGCCCAACACCTCTTGCCAAGACCCTCGCATTCACTTCTCATACAACCCCATCTATAAATATATTGAACAACCACGGTGACATCACACATCCTTGTCTAAGGCCCACTTTTACTGGGAAATAGTCCCCTTCCCTCCTACACACTCTAACCTGAGCCTCACTATCCTCATAAAAACTCTTCACTGCTTTCAGTAACCTTCCTCCTATTCCATACACCTGCAACATCTGCCACATTACCCCCCATTCTACCCTATCATACGCCTTTTCCAAATCCATAAATGCCACAAAAACATCTTTACCCTTATCCAAATACTGTTCACCTATATGTTTCACTGTAAACACTTGGTCTACACACCCCCTACCTTTCCTAAAGCCCCCTTGTTCATCTGCTATCCTGCTTTCTGTTTTACTCTTAATTCTTTCAATAATAACTCTACCATACACTTTACCAGGTACACTCAACAGACTTAGTCCCCTATAATTTTTGCACTCTCTTTTGTCCCCTTTGCCTTTATACAAAGGAACAATACACGCTCTCTGCCAATCCCTAGGTACCTTACCCTCTTCCATACATTTATTAAATAATAGCACCAACCACTCCAAAATTATATCCCCACCTGCTTTTAACATTTCTATCTTTATCCCATCAATCCCAGCTGCCTTACCCCTTTCATTCTACCCACTGCCTCACGAACTTCCCTACACCCACAACTGGCTCTTCCACACTCCTACAAGATGTTATTCCTCCTTGCCCTACACACGAAATCACAGCTTCCCTGTCTTCATCAACATTTAACAAATCCTCAAAATATTCTCTCCATCTTCCGATACCTCTAATATTATATATATATATATATATATATATATATATATATATATATATATATATATATATATATATATATATATATATATATATATATATTCAATAATGAGGCTCATATTTGCTTTCTTATTTCTACAAAAATCTGATTTAATATATCTACCGCCCATAGTAAATCAGTCGTTATAACCCTCATGGGATATATTAATGTCAGTTCTCTGGTCAACTCACTCAATCTTTCTGGTTGTAAATTGCAGTAAAAATTATCAACTTGGCTGTGACTGTACCATCACAGTGTTCACTGAGTGCAGTTGAAAAATTATCAATTTTCATTATTTTATTTCTTAATTGTGGGTAAGTCTTTGCATTGACGTTTTCAACTCGTCTTAAAATAGATCATCTTGATTAATCTAAGTTCTCATTTTTTCCTCTGGCCACAAGATGGCGGCAGACTGCTAAGAGAGACGAGTATGGTTCACTTCTCTGGTGACTATAATTACAAATGACGTCTTGTTTTACTACGACGTTTCACCTACGAGACTTGCCAGGTACATTTATGTAGGCGAAACATCGCGTTAATGACGTTTCCCCTTACCCAAATAACCTGGACCATTTAAAAGTCACACTGACAGAAGAGAGTGAGGGAGCTAGTATATATAGGCGAGGGGGACAAGGACGGGAAAAAGAGAGGAAGAAAAAGAAGTAGTGGTAGTGGTAATGCTGGTAGTAGTAGTAGTAGTAGTAGTAATGGTAGTTCTTCCACGTGATGGCTATGATATCCCTCAACAGCAGTACGTTTTCAATTTTCCACAGAGAATAGTTTGCAGTTTCCAGCAAATTTATAGGAATTGTTCTATAATGTCACCCTGGGATGACTGGACTGTATTTACGGGGAAGAACTTAACCCGTAGGAGTCATACAGCGCCTGGGGGAATGGAAGGCATTCAGGCTCGATTCAAGGAATTGGAGCGCAGGTTCAATTCCATAGATCAAGAGCCCCTTGCCAGCATCGAGGAACCTCCCTTGAGAGGGGCATCCTGGGATGAGATATACTTTGCTGAAATGAATTTCTGCCTATTTTAAATTACATCTTAGCTTCTTTCTCATCCCAGTTGGTTTAATATTTACTTTTCCGCATTCACAAACGCTTCGGATTGTACATTAATTGACTCTTCTTTTGTGAAACTGAGCTTTGTTTTCTGAATTATATATAAGAAATTATCTGGTCAGTGTGTGTTAAATGTTGAGCGTCTGTAACCATTCGTACTCTACAATAAACTCATTTGTAAATAATGCAAGATTGTTAGCACAGATAAAATTCAACAATATCAATGGTATTGTGTACTGACATGTTAATAAGACACAATATGCGGTTTATGGCATTGATAAGACGTTTCGCCCACCAGGGACTTTAGCAATTGGTCAAGTCCCTGGTGGTGTAAACGTCTTAATAAAATGGCATAAAGCGCTTACTGTCATATTAACGTAATTCAACAATAGCTTCTGACATGAAATACTCTGATGAGATTAATGTTCTTCTCGTTACAATAGCATTGAGGTGAGGAAGGGCAGGATTGATGGCAGTTTGAGGGATTTTCAGAGAAAATTACTAAAAAAAAAAAATTAAGAATTTCGTGTGTGAATTCTTAGTCACATCAAAGGCGATGAGCCAGAGGCAGGATTCGGTACTTCACTGCCCACTGAGGCAAGACACACAACCCTTCACTGCCCACTGAGGCAAGACACAACCCTTCACTGCCCACTGAGGCAAGATATAGTACTTAACTGCCCGTTCAGGCAGAATACAGTCCTTCACTGCTCAATGACGCAAGACACAACACTTCACTGCCCACTAAGCCAAGATACAGTCCTTCACTTTCCACGAGCAAAAACTCACTCACCTGCTTTAACTTACACTCGCTTTTCTTGGTGACTTTCATTCTGATGGTGTTACAGTGTACACTGATGGTTCTAAGTCTCCTGATGGTGTCAGGTATGTAACTCTTTTTCCTGACATAATCGTTCGAGGTCATTAACTTGACTCAACCATTGCATGAAATTCTCACGACCATCATTCACATTGCGTCGATGTTCACCTCGTTATTTGTAGTCCTACAGTAGGTTAGAGGTTATCTAGAAATTTGATTCCACCCTCATGTCATCGTCCTACGTATGTAACTTTCATTATAGCGCATTTCTAGTAAACACCAGGATGTCATTTTTTTGTTGGGTCCCTGAACGCGTTGATGTTTGGGGTAACGAACAGGCAGACTCAGCCGCTCGGTCAGCTAATCATAACCACCCAATTTAATACATCGGTATGTCTTTCCCGGACTATTTTTTTTTTCCAGTGATCTCTCGACAACTTCTCGACCGTTAGCAAGAACGGTATGCCAAGTTGGTCCACAATTAATTGCTTCTGTCAAACTACGTTTGGGTTTCTAGCCATTTTTCCCACTGCTGCTGTGTTTGGAGAGACCGCACTCTTCCGACTACCTATCAGCCCCACACGCCTCTCCATGGACTCATCGTGAAAAAAGAACCTGACACTGCTATGTTGGGACTGTCTGGCTGCACTGTCAGTTTACCATATCTTAATAGATCGCCCTGTCTATCAGCGGGGCATGCAGAATTCACTTCTGAATCTCCACTGCTCCAACACACTTGTTCTAACCAACCACCTCGCTGAAAGTCCCACTCTTGATGCAGATTCTTTGAATTTCAAATGTTAACTTATTGCTCCAACTTTTGATTTTTTTTTTTGTATTCTTCCCTACCCCTAGATACCCCTTACTCTTGTACCCCTAGATACCCCTTACTCTTGCACTCCTGACCCCCTCACTCCCTCCTAACCTCCGCATATTACTCCTTCAGCACATCCCTCCCTGCAGTGCTGTATAGCCCTTTCTGGTGTAGCACTTAATTTGATTATGTTATCACTGCCCACTGAGGCAAGATACAGTCCTTCACTGCCCACTGAGGCAAGGTACAGTCCTTCACTGCCCACTGAGGCAAGATACAGTCCTTCACTGCCCACTGAGGCAAGATACAGTCCTTCACTGCCCACTGAGGCAAGGTACAGTCCTTCACTGCCCACCACTACCACAGGTACAACTATCACTACCATAAATAATGGTACCACCACAACTAATAATCATACCACTACCCGCACTGCTACAATTATTACTACTAGCTAATAGCTAGTAGTAATAATTGTAATAATAGTAATAATAATAATAGCTAGTAATAATAATAGCTGTAATAATTTTCAACCTGATGTTGAAGAATTTTTGTAAATAAATTTAAATGTAAAAAAAAAAAAAATAAACTTTAATTTATAAAAGATTTAAAATGAATTTGAAATTCTACGAAAAAAAATGACCTGATATTTGAAAATTTTGAAAACAGATTTCATGGCTTTTGTGCTCATTTCCTTTTTTTTCATAATTCATTCACTGAATTTCTCTCTCTCTCTCTCTCTCTCTCTCTCTCTCTCTCTCTCTCTCTCTCTTTCTTTTCAGTGAACTCTCACGGGTTTAGCGTTTCAAGTAAACACATATAATACTTATTATAATTATTGTTATTATCATTATGTATTTGTGGAGCTCTAAACCCTTAAGGACATGAAAAGGACGGAGATAATTAGGATTCATACTAGGAAGGGGAGGAAAGCTCCAGTTCCTCCTAACAAGAACCCTTCACCAGAATCAAGGCTCCCTCCTCCTTGATGGGACTTAATGATGCCAGTGAAAAGGGCTCTTGATCCAAGCCACAAGAGCCACCTGGGATCAAACCTATTTACCCCCCATTTTACAGGCGATGGATAACCCATACGGGTTTGGCGCTTCCATAAGAAAAAATATATAAAATAAGAATAATAATATCGTTTTAAATATACTTATTTTTGGCCACAGTATTGTTACTTTTGTTGTAAAAATAATTATACATTTTTTTCAGTTGGTCTGGATCACAGCTCACTGAAAGCAATTTTTGCTTGCGGATCCGGAGGATCAGCGGTATCTTGCAGGTGGATCATGCAGGGGGATCATGCAGGGGGATCATGCAGGTGGATCATGCAGGGGATCATGCAGGGGATCATGCAGGTGGATCATGCAGGGGATCACGCAGGTGGATCATGCAGGGGGATCATGCAGGGGGATCATGCAGGGGATCATGCAGGGGGATCACGCAGATAGATCACGCAGGTGGATCATGCAGGGGATCACGCAGGGGGATCATGCAGGGGATCATGCAGGGGGATCATGCAGGAGGATCATGCAGGTGGATCATGCAGGGGGATCATGCAGGGGGATCATGCAGGGGGATCATGCAGGGGATCATGCAGGGGATCACGCAGATGGATCACGCAGGTGGATCATGCAGGGGATCATGCAGGGGATCATGCAGGGGATCATGCAGGGGATCATGCAGGGGATCATGCAGGGGATCATGCAGGGGGATCATGCAGGGGGGTCATGCAGGGGATCATGCAGGGGATCATGCAGGGGGATCATGCAGGGGGATCATGCAGGGGATCATGCAGGGGGATCATGCAGGGGATCATGCAGGGGATCATGCAGGGGTATCATGCAGGGTTATCATGCAGGGGGATCATGCAGGGGGATCATGCAGGTGGATCATGCAGGTGGATCATGCAGGTGGATCATGCAGGGGGATCATGCAGGAGGATCATGCAGGGGGATCATGCAGGGGGATCATGCAGGGGATCATGCAGGGGGATCATGCAGGGGATCATGCAGGGGATCATGCAGGTGATCATGCAGGGGATCATGCAGGGGATCATGCAGGGGATCATGCAGGGTATCATGCAGGGGATCATGCAGGGGATCATGCAGGGGATCATGCAGGGGATCATGCAGGGGGATCATGCAGGGGATCATGCAGGGGTATCATGCAGGGATCATGGGTATCATGCAGGGGGATCATGCAGGGGATCATGCAGGGGATCATGCAGGGTATCATGCAGGGGATCATGCAGGAGGATCATGCAGGGGGATCATGCAGGGGATCATGCAGGGGATCATGCAGGGGTATCATGCAGGGATCATGCAGGGGATCATGCAGGGGATCATGCAGGGGATCATGCAGGGGATCATGCAGGGGGATCATGCAGGGGGATCATGCAGGGGATCATGCAGGGGATCATGCAGGGGATCATGCAGGGGATCATGCAGGGGATCATGCAGGGGATCATGCAGGTGGATCATGCAGGGATCATGCAGGGGGATCATGCAGGGGATCATGCAGGGGATCATGCAGGGGATCAGCGGGATCAGAGGATCAGGACTGCAGGGGATCATGCAGGGGATCATGCAGGGGATCATGCAGGGGATCATGCAGGGGGATCACGCAGGTGGATCATGCAGGGGATCATGCAGGTGGATCATGCAGGGGGATCATGCAGGGGGATCATGCAGGGGATCATGCAGGGGGATCATGCAGGGGGATCATGCAGGGGATCATGCAGGGGATCATGCAGGTGGATCATGCAGGTGGATCATGCAGGGGATCATGCAGGGGATCATGCAGGGGATCATGCAGGGGATCATGCAGGGGATCATGCAGGGGATCATGCAGGGGGATCATGCAGGGGATCATGCAGGGGGATCATGCAGGTGGATCATGCAGGGGGATCATGCAGGTGGATCATGAAGGGGGATCATGCAGGAGGATCATGCAGGAGGATCATGCAGGTGCATCATGCAGGGGGATCATGCAGGGGGATCATGCAGGGGATCACGTAGGTCAATATGTTTCGCCCATCGTCGTGTCAGCATCTTGGTTTTAATGCAACAAAAATATTTGCAACAAATCGTGTTTTTGCATGATGCTTTCCCATCATTCGTGTACTCACCTAATTGTGGTTGCAGGGGTCGAGACTCAGCTCCTGGCCCCGCCTCTTCGCTGTCCGCTACTGGGTTTCTGCTCTCCCTGCTCCATGAGCTTTGTCATACCTTGTCTTAAAACTATGTATGGTTTCCGCCTCCACTATATCGTTCGCTAGAGTATTCCACTTCCTAACTACTCTAAGGCTGAAGTAATGCTTCCTAACATCCCTTTGACTCATCGGAGTCTTCAGCTTCCAGTTGTGTCTCCTTGTTTCTGTGTTCCCTCTCTGGAACATTCTGTCACTATCTACCTTGTCGATTCCCTGCAGTATTTTGTATGTCGTTATCATGTCTACTCTAACCCTTCTGTCCTCCAGTGTTGTTAGTCCTATTTCCCTCAACCTTTCTTCATAGGACAGACCCCTGAGTTGTGGAACTAACCTTGTCGCAAATCTTTGCACTTTCTCTAATTTCTTGACGTGCTTGACCAGGTGTGGGTTCCAGACTGGTGCTGCATACTCTAGTATGGGCCTGACGTACACGGTGTACAGTGTCTTGAACGATTCCTTGTTAAGATGTGTGAGTGTGTGTGTGTGTGTGTGTGTGTGTGTGTGTGTGTGTGTGAGTTGTATAAACAAGAGACTCAATGGAAGATACACAAAATGAAACAATAACATTCATTATTTATATCTTAGACTGGTTTAAAAAAATAACATTTGTTGATTTTTTACATTATTTTTGATGTTCATAGTTTTAAGCATTTTAATTTTTAATTATCACCATTGTTGTTGTTGGTGTTGCTGCTGCTGTTACTGCTGTTGTTGCTATTGTTGTTGTTGATGCTGCTGCTGTGCTGCTGCTGTTGCTGCTGCTGCTGTTGTTGTTGTTGTTGCTGTGTTGCTATTGTTGTTAGTGTTGCTGCTGCTGCTGCTGCTGATTCTTCTGCTGCTGCTATTACTACTACTGCTACCAATACTACTAGTACTACTACTACTACTGCTGCTGCTGTTGCTGTTGTTGCTGTGTTGCTATTGTTGTTGCTGTGTTGCTATTGTTGTTGCTGTGTTGCTATTGTTGTTATTGTTGCTTCTGCTGCTGCTGCTGCTGCTTCTGCTGCTGCTTCTGCTGCTGCTATTACTACTACTGCTACCAATACTACTAGTACTACTACTGCTACCAATACTACTAGTACTACTACTACTCCTACTGCTGCTGCTGCTGCTTCTGCTGGTGCTATTACTACTACTGCTACCAATACTACTAGTACCACTACTACCTACTGCTGACTGCTGCTGCTCTACTACACACTACTGTCTATACTACTTTTATTTCCTAGCACAACTACATCTATCACTAACTATGCCTAGCACAACTTCTACTGCTATGCTAGCACATATGTTCAATTTGGCTATTTATAATTCTGTCGCCTATAATAATGACATTTCTCAATTTTATTTGCCAAATATAGCCATTACATCACATGGTGTTAATTAAACTTTATTAGTACAATAAAGGCCACTATATATATATATATATATATATATATATATATATATATATATATATATATATATATATATATATATATAACCATATGTAAACAATACGACATCAATGAAAAATTTAAATGTATATTTCTATTTCCAACTGGTATTATGATTAGTAAAATGTACATAGGATGTTAGTAACAGCATGTATATTGGGGAAGAAAATTAGGTGAAAACAAAAAATAAGAATCATGAAGCATTTCAGTAGGTCTACTGGACCATGATGGTCCTAAGAACACCTGTACATTTTCCACCAGTGTATTGCTTATCTTTGTTTTGCTTATCCTTGTATTGCTTATCCTTGTATTGCTAATCCTTGTATTGCTTATCCTTGTATTGCTTATCCTTGGATGACAGGCTTGGTGCCGGAATGTGTTTCCTGAAGGCAAATTATAAATTTGAGTGACGATTAAAGTTGGTTTAAGTATTTTGCTCCTAGGTTAGTAAGGCTTGTCAGAAAACATGACAAGTGTTTCCTGACGTGGGTCTTAGTCGTATGATGACCCACAGCTGGAGTTTTTGGCCATCTGACCGAAACCTTCCACTGGCTTATCCCTCCACCCTATTAAAATTCAAAGTTATATTTATAACCATTAGAAGAAATTCCAATAATTGTTTTCTCTTGTAAGCTTTGTTCAATTTGACTGTGATGTTGAACCACTTCATGTGTTGGAAGGGGGAAGAGTTTTCGTGATAATATCTAACATCACATTTATGTTCAACTGATCGTTTGTCTGTCCTGTGTACACTGGATTACTTTCATAACAAGGGACGCTGTGAATGCCTGGTGTTTTGTAAGAGCTGGGTTATTATGTTTGCAGAAGGAATTAACCAAGTTAGTTGACGAAATGCTTTATCAGAAATTTTATTCGGTCCTATCCGAAATAGATCTGAAATAGAACTGAAATAGATCTGAAATGGAATGACCAGTCACGTCTTTTCATTTTTCCTGGTATAAACCTCATAGTAATTTTTTTTATCCTTGTGTAGAACTCCATTTCTAATGGTGTCATTTTTTGGTTTAAATGAATGAGACTACAAATTTTAATATTCTTAGAGACTGATTATATACATTACTTACCTTAACCTGAGTGGTATGATGGCTAAAGAAAGTAACTCAATTAGCAGAATGTATTGGCTTCTTGTAAAAAGTGAATTATAATGTTTTTGTTTTTATTGATAATATCTAAGAAGGGAAGTTATCGTTTTCCCTTCAACTTTGAAATTAATAACAGATACTAATTAAGTTCATTGAAAAGTGTCAAAGTTTCCCGTCTTTATCTCAATAAGTGGAAATATTTCTGTATAGCTATGTATACCAGATCTCGTTTTCTAGTTTGATGGTGAGCGATACGAGATTCAAAATAGTACAGATGTAAGTTAAAAAGTACAGGAGAGAGAAGGTTCCCAGTGCTAGAACCATTTCTTAATAATATTCCAAATGAGAAGAAAAACCACTAGTAGTGACATTAAGCTTTGAAAGCGAAATAATCTTGTTTATGAAGCGGTGAGTTTGCTAACGAATGACTGGAGATGAGTAGAGAGAACTTGAGTACGTCTTCAATAGGCACTAGTAAAAACAAAGTCAACAGCTAAACTTAATAATTTATTACGTACGTTCAATTTAACAGTAAAATCATCAGAATATTTATTGTATATTATTATATTAAGGGTACAGGTATACAACAGCGTCCAGAACATGAGTAAGACACGTCAACCGTTAAGCATCTTCACTGACGAGACGTTTCGCCTGATCAACAGGCGTCTTCAGTTGAAATGCAGAGAAGACAGAAGCCCCTCTGTACTTCGAGTTATGTATGTATATCTAACAATTTCAACCAGAACAACGGCTTTTGCAACATAGCTGAACCCCCTTGCCAAGAACCTTCCTCGTTACCCTGCATAGCAACATACCTACTTGCCCATCCCGTGCAGGTCCCTCTCAAATCCAACCTCGTTGGGGAGGTTGGATTTGAGACGGTATGTATGTTGTCTTTCTCATTTACTGTCTCATAGGTAGGTATGTTGTCGTTCTCATTTACTATGTCTCGTGTGTTCTGATAAGAAAGTACTCAAAATGTGATAGACTATTTAGCTATTTTTGCCTATTAGTGAGAATGCTGTGCTAAAGATAATGTAAACCGTATAATATCTTTATAGATCTCAGATAAAGCATAGAAATATAGTAGGCTTAGTCCTGGACTATTGAATTTAAGTTTAATTAAGAGTTCATTATCTTCCTTATATTTACTTAAATTCCGAATTTCTTTACTGAATTCCACCTGCTAACTATTATATCTAAATCTACTTAATAGGCCCAGTTTTACTAGTTTCAATGATGACTGAGACACTTGTACAACACTTGGGAATCTTTATTCTGGAAACGTTTCTCCAGCCAGTGACTTCTTCAGTCCAGTACAGAGAAGAACGGTGGAAGATGGGGAGTTTGAGGTAATCAGTCCCTCAACCTGGAGTTGATGTGTTTAGTTCATCCTGATTGATGGATTGAACACTTCAAGATTGATTCCCAAGTGTTCCATAAGTGTCTTATTCATTATCTTGTCGTTTTTTTAAATCATTTAGTCTTGCTAGTTTTATGGAAGCCTTCTTCATGGATCCAAACATACCAACTCCATTCAAGCAAATTTAGTGCATTCGATCTTATCAATTAGATCCAAGAGTACTGATCCAAATCTATCAGTCGGATTCAGACCTTCAAAATTGGATTCAGACATGCTGTGGGTATTGGAATCTTCCTGTCGGTCATCGTTCCCGGGGTCAGGTCCCAGACCAGGTCTCCTTTCCGATAGCCTGATCAGCCAGACACTTGGTGCTAGCAACAGGAAATCCAGCATAAGCACAACAACCCAGCTAATCAGGAACTGCAGAGAGGAACGTAATTTAAACACGTTTTGTCATTAGTATATTGGAAAGAGCTGAAAAAAGCCAGAGGAATGAGCCAAGGATGAGTAGCACCAACTTCTGGATCAGGAGTCAATTACCAGCATCAACCTTCCCTTCACGGGGCAACTTGCAGGAGTCTGCAATAAGGGCAATAAACAACTGACAATAATAAAAGTAATATAGGTCAATAAATCCTACTTTATTTCCTGTTATATTATGCCCCGTGAAAGCAGTTTGTGTTTTAGAGACATTTCTGCTGGGAATATTATGGTGGCGTTCTCTGGTAGGCAGGAAATACAAGTTGTTATTAAGACCAGCGTGTCATTCAAATGTATCCGGATTTGTTGCTTTCCCACCTCACGAACGAGAGCTGGTGTGGCCCTGCACTCTTGTTTTCTTGCATTGTTGGTGGTAATTGTGGATGTGATGGTAGTGGATGGGGTGGTGGTTGTGATGGTAGTGGATGGGGTGGTGGTTGTGATGGTAGTGGATGGAGTGGTGGTTGTGATGGTAGTGGATGGGGTGGTGGTTGTGATGGTAGTGGATGGAGTGGTGGTTGTGATGGTAGTGGATGGGGTGGTGGTTGTGATGGTAGTGGATGGAGTGGTGTTGTGATGGTAGTGGATGGGGTGGTGGTTGTGATGGTAGTTAATGGAGTGGTGGTTGGGATGGTAGTGGATGGGGTGGTGGTTGTGATGGTAGTGGATGGAGTGGTGGTTGTGATGGTAGTGGATGGGGTGGTGGTTGTGATGGTAGTGGATGGAGTGGTGGTTGGGATGGTAGTGGATGGAGTGGTGGTTGTGATGGTAGTGGATGGAGTGGTGGTTGTGATGGTAGTGGATGGGGTGGTGGTTGTAATGGTAGTGGATGGGGTGGTGGTTGTGATGGTAGTGGATGGAGTGGTGGTTGTGATGGTAGTGGATGGAGTGGTGGTTGTGATGGTAGTGGATGGAGTGGTGGTTGTGATGGTAGTGGATGGAGTGGTGGTTGTGATGGTAGTGGATGGGGTGGTGGTTGTGATGGTAGTGGATGGGGTGGTCGTTGTGATGGTAGTGGATGGGGTGGTCGTTGTGATGGTAGTGGATGGGGTGGTCGTTGTGATGGTAGTGGATGGAGTGGTGGTTGTGATGGTAGTAGATGGGGTGGTGGTTGTGATGGTCGTGGATGGGGTGGTAGGGGTGGTGTCCCTCCAGGCTGAGGGACTGACTACCTCAGTTCTACATCTACAAGGGTGATGGACTGATACATCGTCTTCACACCTCAACTGAAGAAGCCTACTGTGTAGGCGAAACGTTTCTGAATAAAGTTGCCTAACTGTTGCCTATGTGTGTTACGTACCAACCTGTCGGTATTGTATACCATTTTGATATTCACACAGCAAGGTAATACTTCACTTTAAAAATAAACTTATCATTGAAAATTGACCACGAATTTAAATTACTTTTAGTGGCAGTCGCAAATAACTAAGGAATAGATATTATATCTTACGAGACGGAAACGCACTAAACTTGCCTAACATAAATTCTCATCTTGATGCCGAGATTCTTCGTGTTTCGGTACATTAAATGAATATTTCCAGTGAGGGTAGATAACACAGAGCATCAACTTTAGCTCTAGCAACGAGGGATGGAAACACGCCATTACAGATCACCACATAAGATGGTGTAGCTGTGAGCAGGTCTACACCTCAGATGGCGCAGCTGTGAGCAGGTCAACACCTTGGAAAGTGCAGCTGTCAGAGGGCCATCGCTTCAAATGGTGTAAGATTGTTGTTCCAGAAAGTAGGCAGCTTCAGATGATGCAGCTGTCGGTAGAGATTCACACCACAGCTGCATCTGTGAGCACATACTACAGATGCTGTAGTTGTCAGTGGAGCGTCACACCACAGATGCTGTATCTGTGAGCATTTACCTCAGTTGCTGCATCTGTCGGTAGAGCGTCCCACAACAGATGCTGCAGCTGTCAGTGGAGCGTCCCACCACAGATGCTGCAGCTGTCAGTGGAGCTAAACAACAGATGCTCCAGCTGTCAGTGGAGCTAAACCACAGATGCTGCATCTGTGAACATATACCACAGACGCAGCAGCTGTCAGCAGAGCATCACAGCAAGGGCGTGTTGCGCAGAGTACACTGCACGAAGTAAACAAACGGCCCCACCAGCGTGCCAGACAAACCCGCTGGACGTTCCTTATCAATAGCCAACTCTAAATTAGCGACTACGAGCGAACCCAAACATCGGGTCCTTCCCTCTGATATACACCTCTAGTGTATATGCCTTCCTTATCGCACTCCCAATTATCACGCCAGGGGTCGAGTACTCTGCAAATGTTGATCTCCATCTCTGGCTATATTTGCTAATGACGGTCTTTAGTGGTCATTGGAGGAGGCGCTATGCGATGGGCCGGGGTAATTCAGCGGGAATTGCAGGGGTGTTCCCCCGTTCCTCTCCCCTATTACCCCCATCCCTCCCCTATTGTCCTCCCTTACTTGCCCGTGGGTTCTCGATTAGATACGCCAAGGCAGCAAGCGTCGGAGGATTCCACTCGATATGTCTCTTCTCTTTCTCTTTCTCTCTCTCTCTCTGTCTCTCTCTGTCTCTCTCTCTTTCTCTCTCTCTCTCTCTCTCTCTCTCTCTCTTTCTCTCTCTCTCTCTCTCTCTCTCTCTCTCTCTCTCTCTCTCTCTCTCTCTCTCTCTCTCTGATGAAGATCAGATTTATCATAATTTTTCGTTGGGAAACACTGCAAGAGAAAGAGAAGTCAGTTACCATTTGTTAAAGGCTCTTGTCAATAGATAGTCGACATGCCCTCATCTATTTCTACCCGCCTATTTGTGGTTGCAGGGGGTTGATTCACAGTTCCTGGCACCGCCTCTCCGCTGATCGCTACTAGGTTCACTCCCTGCTCCAAGAGCTCTATCGTACCTCTTCTTAAAGCTAAAGAAAATATTTCTAACATCCCTATGACTGTGTGTGTGTGTGTGTGTGTGTGTGTGTGTGTGTATATACTCACCTATATGTTGTTGCAAGAGTCAGTTCATAGCTCCTGGCCCCGCTTCTTCGCTAGTCGCTACTAGGTCTATTCCCCTCTCTTCTATGTACTCACCTAATTGTACTCACCTAATTGTGGTTGCAGGGGTCGAGACTCAGCTCCTGGCCCCGCCTCTTCGCTGTCCGCTACTGTTTCTCTGCTCTCCCTGCTCCATGAGCTTTATCATACCTTGTCTTAAAACTATGTATGGTTCCTGTGTGTGTGTACTCACCTAGTTGTGGTTGCAGGGGTCGATTCATAGCTCCTGGCCCCGCCTCTTCACTGGCCGCTACTGGGTCACTCTCCCTGCGCCATGAGCTTTATCATACCTCTTCTTAAAGCTATGTATGGAGCCTGCCTCCACTACGTCACTTCCTAAACTATTCCACTTCCCGACCACTCTGTGACTGAAGAAATACTTCCTAACATCTCTGTGATTCATCTGAGTCTTCAACTTCCAACTGTGTCCCCTTGTTGCTGTGTCCCATCTCTGGAACATTCTGTCACTGTCCACTTTGTCAATTCCTCTCAGTATCTTATATGTTGTTATCATGTCCCCCCAATCTCTCCTGTCCTCCAGTGTCGTCAGGTCGATTTCCCTTAACCTCTCCTTGTAGGACATACCCCTTAGCTCCGGGACTAGTCTTGTTGCAAACCTTTGCACTTTCTCTAGCTTCCTTACATGCTTGGCTAGGTGTGGGTTCCAAACTGGTGCAGCATACTCCAGTATGGGCCTAACGTACACAGTGTACAGGGTCCTGAACGATTCTTTATTAAGATGTCGGAATGCTGTTCTTAGGTTTGCTAGGGGCCCGTATGCTGCAGCAGTTATTTGGTTGATGTGCGCCTCAGGAGATGTGCCTGGTGTTATACTCACCCCAAGGTCTTTTTCCTTGATTGAGGTTTGCAGTCTCTGGCCCCCTAGGCTGTACTCCGTCTGCGGTCTTCTTTCCCCTTCCCCAATCTTCATGACTTTGCACTTGGTGGGGTTGAACTCCAGGAGCCAATTGCTGGACCAGGCTTGCAGCCTGTCTAGATCCCTTTGTAGTTCTGCCTGGTCCTCGTCCGACTGAATTCTTCTCATGAACTTCACATCATATGCAAACAGGGACACTTCGGAGTCTGTGTGTGTGTGTGTGTGTGTGTGTGTGTGTGTGTGTGTGTGTGTGTGTGTGTGTGTGTAGTTAAGCGGAAGGAGAGTTTCATTTTGGTCTTCCTCACTCCTTGAAGTGAATGACCCGTACAGTTTTAGCGCCTCGTATATAAGAGTGCTAACTATGCGTGTGTAGCAACGACTTCCTTAATGCTGGTACTCACCTAGTTGTACTCACCTAGGTGTGGTTGCAGGGGTCGAGTCACAGCTCCTGGCCCCGCCTCTTCACTGGCCGGGGCTGGCCGGGGCTGGTGAGGGGCTCTTGATGTAGGGAATTGGATCTGCGCTCCAGTTCCGTGAATTAAGCCTGAATTCCCTCCCCCCACACACAGCCGCTGTATAATTCCTACTGGTTTAGCTCTCCCCATGATGATAATAATAATAGTAATACTAATAATAATATTAATAGTAATTCTCGTACACTGAGTGTGAAGCCTCGTGACCTGACACTGAGTGTGAAGCCTCGTGACCTGACACTGAGTGTGAAGCCTCGTGACCTGACACTGAGTGTGAAGCCTCGTGACCTGACACTGAGTGTGAAGCCTCGTGACCTGACCTTCATTCACCTTTACAACAAACAAAACAATAACAACAACGATAATTACACATAATAACATTGTTATTAAAGCGATAACAAACATTAGAATGATAAGAATTACGAGACAACGACAGCAACAATTATAACAACGACAGCAACGACAACTACAATCACAACACTTGTAACACAGCAGCAGCAACAACAGCAACGACGACAACCACAACAATTGTAACAAATATAACAGCAGTAGCAGCAACGACAAGAACCACAACGACAACAAATATAACATCAGTAGCCACAACGACAACCACAACCATTGTAACAACTACAAACATATCAATAATTACAAAGACCAGAATTGTAACAACAACAATCAACAACGACGACACCCAAAACAACGACAACAATTAAAACAACGACAATTTCAGCCACATCCACCATTATCAATTTGGTAATAGACAATTAACTACCAAAAACATCACTCAACATCCACTGTGTCAAATACAACTCCTTGAGACTGGTGAAGGGCTCTTGATTCAAGGCACCGGAGCTACCCCCTCCCTCCCCTCGGATCGAACCTGAATGCCTCTCGTTCCCAAGGCGCTGTCTGAATACAATATATATATATATATATATATATATATATATATATATATATATATATATATATATATATAACACTGATCTCTGACGGAGACTCGAACCTACGAACCTCATGACAAGGTACGCAGTGCTTACCGACCGTACCACACTGGACCAATACCTTGGCGTCCAGCTTTCGCTAGACGTTACTCCAAGGCGGCCAGAGATCAGTGTTTGTGAATATTTCGCCTGCTCTTGCGAATTCCTTGCATTGTAAAAATCTCTAGTAGTGTCGATGCATGCAGGGGATGAGATGAAAAGCTGTAAGCAACCTGCCTGAAAGCTGGCTGCCTTGGAGTAACGTCTAACGAAAGCTGGACACCAAGGTATTGGTCCAGTGTGGTACGGTCGGCAAGCACTACGTACCTTGGCACAAGGTTCGTAGGTTCGAGTCTCCGTCGGCCAGAGATCAGTGTTTGTGAATATTTCGCCTGCTCTTGCGAATTCCTTGCATATATATATATATATATATATATATATATATATATATATATATATATATATATATATATATATATATATATACGTATATATATATATATCCAACTTAATATTGCATTTCACTTGATTCCACATATATATATATATATATATATATATATATATATATATATATATATATATATATATATATATATATATATATATATTTATATATATATGTATGTATGTCGTGCTGATTAGGTAAAACTTGCAGTTTTGGCTTAAATAGCAACGCTCTTCTTGCCATATAAGACAAGTGATAATTTGTGTATGCAATAATTTCGCAAAAATCATTCTGAACCTAACGAAAAAATATATTTCATTGTGTTTGTTTATTATTAAATTATTGTAAAAGTATCTAAAATATATTTAGTTGGATTAGGGTAAATTAAATTGCACTTGTTATAATAAGGTTAGGTAGGTTTTCAAAGTTTCTTTTGGTACAAAAATATAATTTTTTACAGTAACATAAATGAAAAAAAATATATCTTTAAACGTATAAGAGAAAATTTTAGAAAGGACTTAATTTTAAATGAGTTCTTGCTAAGTGACCAGTTTTACCTAATCGGCACGACATATATATATATATATATATATATATATATATATATATATATATATATATATATATATATATATATATATATTATTGTGGAATCAAGTGAAATGCAATATTAAGTTGGATAAAAACTGCATTACAATATG
Organism: Cherax destructor; assembly: GCA_009830355.1. Taxonomy (NCBI): domain Eukaryota; kingdom Metazoa; phylum Arthropoda; class Malacostraca; order Decapoda; family Parastacidae; genus Cherax; species Cherax destructor. The sequence continues at coordinate 59,860 of WNWK01007832.1, forward strand.
GATACATTACAACGCCTCTGTAATGCAACACTGATATATCACGGCGCTGAAATACAACACGGTTATATTATACCCCTGTAATACAACAGGGTTGTATTACAGGGTTGTATTACACCCCTGGCAGTTACAGCTGAACACAGCTTTGTCAGTAATATATTCATACAAGCGTGCAGTGTTACCAGACACCCAGTCGTTAGCACTCGAGTAAATTGCTAGCTCATCTAAGTGCAGTGATGCCAACGCCGTCTTGAACCTCCTCTCAGCTTGTGTGGGGAAACATATAACTTTTTTTGCTCTTTCATGAAATCGATACCTTTCCTATGTTAAAAAAACTAGTGTTGCCCCTACCTGAGAGAGCAAGTCGCTCAACAGACAAAAACGAGGTAGAATGGTACTTTGTATTTTTTTGACCTCCACCCGAGGTCCTCTTTAGTGGACTACACAGCAATGAGGAGAACGCACAAGTATTTATGCTAAGAGGTGAGTTAGGGATAAATAATTGGGATGCTGAAAATAAAAAATATGATTTGAGTATATATATATATATATATATATATATATATATATATATATATTAATAGTGATTTCAAGGTACTTTGTTACTTCGTCTCAATACGTACCGCACTTTGTGCCATTCTTAGCTTCGCGATTCTGTTAAATGATTTTCTAAAATACATTTGAGGGTTTGGAGGCCATTGTGGGTAATTGGAGAATACCGCTGATGCTGTGTCGATGCAGACTTATTTCGACAACGTGTTGATATAGGATTTGATATTCAGTTATGTATAATGGAATTATGGTGGCTGGTTTGCGTTCAATAAGAAAATTCAACATGTTTGGCTGTATTGCTTTGAGGTGTGTGTGTTGTGTTTGTGTGTGTTGTGTGTGTTGTGTGTGTGTTTGTGTGTTTGGGTGTGTGTTGGTGTGTGTGTGTGTTCAAAGTAACACCCCAAAACACACACACACACACACACAGTAACTACTATTACACATACACTCACCACATTTAAGAGGCCAAGTGTTTATCGACAAGTGCCTTTGACAACTAGTAACTACTACTACTACTACTACTACTACTACACACACACACACACACACACACACAGAGTACAGGCTAGGTGGACAAGGGCTACAAACCTCGGCAAAGGAAAAAGACCTTGGAGTGAGTATAACACCAAGCACGTCTCCGGAGGCACACATCAACCAGATAACTGCGGCAGCATATGGGCGACTGGCAAACCTAAGATTAGCGTTCCGTTACCTAAACAAGGAATCGTTCAAGACACTGTACACCGTGTACGTCAGGCCCATACTAGAATATGCAGCACCAGTCTGGAACCCACACCTGGTCAAGCACGTAAAGAAACTAGAGAAAGTGCAAAGGTTTGCGACAAGGTTAATTCCACAACTCAGGGGTCTGTCCTATGAAGAAAGGTTGAGGGAAATAGGACTAACAACACTGGAGGAAAGAAGGGTCAGAGGAGACATGATAACGACATACAAAATACTGCGGGGAATCGACAAGGTAGACAGGGACAGGATGTTCCAGAGAGGGAACACAGAAACAAGGGGACACAACTGGAAGCTGAAGACTCAGATGAGTCAAAGGGATGTTAGGAAGCATTTCTTCAGCCACAGAGTAGTCAGGAAGTGGAATAGTCTAGAGAAAGATATAGTGGAGGCAGGAACCATACATAGTTTTAAGACGAGGTATGATAAAGCTCATGGAGCAGGGAGAGCAGAGACCCAGTAGCGGACAGCGAAGAGGCGGGGCCAGGAGCTGAGTCTCGACCCCTGCAACCACAATTAGGTGAGTACAATTAGGTGAGTACACACACACATAGCTTTAAGAAGAGGTATGATAAAGCTCATGGCGCAGGAGAGTGACCCAGTAGCGGCCAGTGAAGAGGCTGGCCAGGAGCTATGTCTCGACCCCTGCAACAACAACTAGGTGAGTACACACACACACGCACACACACTCAAGAAACAATAAATAATTCAGGACAAGTGCTGGTATCGAATTTCTGGCGTTGAGCGGAGAGAGGAAGCAAAGTGATGTGTAAAAACATGCATTACCAATCATTTAATATTGACACTGGCGTGATGGAAGACTCGTCGCCTCATTTGCATTTTCAGGAGCTCGAAGAGTCACTTTTTTTAGCCTCGATTGTTCTCTCTTTAGTCTTGTTAAAATTGTGTCTTGTATTGATTCAGTTTGTATTGATTTGGACACACACACACACACACGCACACACACACACACACACACACACACACACACACACACACACACACACACACACACACTACACCCACTACACACCACACATTACACGCTACACACTACAAACAACACGCCCCACACTACCTCAGGAAAAAGGAACAAGAGTAGGAAAAGAGGCTACATGAGGAAAGGATGACTGTACAGAGCAAGAAGTGGGAGCTACAAGCTGCAGTTGCAGAGGCTAGGATATTGAGCCTAGAAGAGTAACTGAAAATGCTGAAACGGATATAGAGACAAAAAGCAGAACGGGTATGGCACCAGAAACAGAAACATCAGCAACCAGCTGATGGACCATTGACCGTGAGGTCCACGAAAAATCGAGAAGTGAAAGTAGCATGCCAGTGGGTACAGGGACAGCAGACAGAGAGACTGAAGGAAGGGAGGGAGACAGGTCTTTTGCAGAGGCACTATCAGGTCATTGAGAGATCCAGGAAATGTTAAGGGAAGCAGCAATGGAGATGCTTAAATCGGATCCTGAGAGGAGAAGGGAAGTGCAATAGAAGGATGAAAGGGAGAGGCTAATCTTTGTTCATGGGCTTCAGGAGGCTGAAGGGACAGCATATGAAGAAAGAAGACTGGGAGGAAAGAGAGATTGATAATATCAAGAATGAGTCAGAAGAGGAGGACATGACTCAAATGACAAGTTTTCAGAGAATAGGGGGATACTGAAGGGGAAGAAACCGTCCAGTCAAATTGATTTTCAAATCGGAAACATTGCGAAACAGGATCCTACAGCAGAAACCACGACTAAGGGGCTCATCAACTTACCAGTGGGTGTACATGAGAAGAATGACAGAAACTGAGATGATACAAAGATGCAAGGGGCAGGAAAGAGAGACAAGGATAGAGATGGTCAAGGGAGCCCAGACTCAGGAGGATCGGAAAACACAACTTTAATCAGAACCACTCACAGAACACCCTCAACCCCCGACAACCCCACTGGAACCAAACAAATTAACCCAAAATAACCCACACTCAACACCTATAACCCCTACTCTCCCTATCACAAACTCCATCTTCACAGATGGAGCACCTAGAAAGGAATGAGATACACGATAACCAATATGGTTTCAGGGAGGGAACCTCCTGTGTCACAAACCTACAGGAGTTTTACGACAAGGTGACAGAAGTAAGGCAGGAGAGAGAGGGGGGTGGGTAGACTGCATTTTCTTGGACTGCAAGAAGGCTTTCGACACAGATCCACACAAGAAATTAGTACAAAAGCTAGAGGAGTAGGCAGAAATAACAGGAAAGGCACTACAATGGATCAGATAATACCTGGCAGAAAGGAAACGACGAGTGATGGTTAGTGACAAGGTATCATAGTGGACGCCTGTGACGAGCAGGGATCCACAAGGATCAGTCCTTGGGTCGGTGCTGTTTCTGGTATATGTGAATGACATGATGGATGGGATAGACTCAGAGATGTTCCTGTTTGTGGACGCCTGTGACGAGCAGGGATCCACAAGGATCAGTCCTTGGGTCGGTGCTGTTTCTGGTATATGTGAATGACATGATGGATGGGATAGACTCAGAGATGTTCCTGTTTACAAGCGATGAGAAGCTAATGCTGAGAATTCAAGTGAATGAGGATCACGTAGGACTACAAAGTGATTTAGACAGGCTGCAAGCCTGGTCCAACAACTGGCTCATGAAGTTTAACCCCACCAAGTGCAAAGTCATGAGGACTGGGAAAGTAAAAAAAAAGACCACAGACAGAGTACAGGCTAGGGAGCCAAAAACTGCAAACCTCACTGAAGAAAAAGGATCTTGGGGTAAGTATAATACCGAACACATCTCTTGAGGCGCACATCAGTCATATAACTGCTGCAGCATGTGGGCGCCTGGCAAACCTGAGAATAGCGTTTCGACACCTGAGTAAGGAATCATTCAAGACTCTGTATACTGTGTACGTCAGACCCATGTTGGAGTACGCAGCACCAGTATGAAGCCCACACCTGGTCAAGCACGTCAAGAAATTAGAGAGTGCAAAGGGGTATGTCCTACGAGGAGAGGTTAAGGAAAACTCAACCTAACATTAGAGGACAGGAGGGATAGGGGAGACATGATAATGACATATAAAATACTGAGAGGAATTAACAAAGTGGATAGGGACAGGACATTTCAGATGTGGCACAGCGACAAGGGGTCACACCTGAAAGTCGAAAACTCAGATGAGTCATCAGGATGTTAGGAAGTATTTCTTCAGTCACTGCTTGTCAGGAAGTGGAACAAGCTGGAAAGTGATGTAGTGGAAGCAGGATTCATACATAGCATTAAGAAGAGATACGATAAAGCTCTTGGAGCAGAGAGAGAGAGTGGATGCAGTAGCGACCTGCTGTGAATCGACCCCTTCACCACATACAGGTGAGTACACACACACACATGAACATGCACTCACACTTGCCTTTAAGCTGATCCACTTCACTTTCATAGAAACATTTGCCTACAGATACCTTATTTATCTACAAATAATAGAAACCTCCAAACTCCTTCCATCCAGTGATTCCTCCATTTATTTCTAAAACTTAAAGTTCTCCCAGCACTCTGGTCTCGGGTGCACTCTGGTCTCGGGTGCACTCTGGTCTCGGGTGCACTCTGGTCTCGGGTGCACTCTCAACTTGCGTCTCGCACACTCCCACATACTTCCAATTTCTGTAACTCTCTCCTCTCCCAGTAGCACTGCATCATCTGTAAACATTATATGAGATTTATCATTTTCAAACCAGACTTTCCTAACACTCTAGCAATAACTTATTTTAAAACCCTATCTATAAAGAACAAAAAGACTTAATATTGTGACTGGAACAATACACAAATAACCCGCACACTGACTGGCATTAATTCCAGTCAGTCTAACTGCTTTCCCACTTGCAGCATGCTTACTGATTCATGTCTGTCTATCTGTCTCTGTCTGTCTCTGTCTCTGTCTCTGTCTCTCTCTCTCTCTCTCTCTCTCTCTCTCTCTCTCTCTCTCTCTCTCCACGTACAAAAATATAACCAGTTTTTAAAATCCTACTTTTAATCCTAACATCGCAATTCTTGTAAAAAAAAAACACTAGTAGCACAGAATCCATTTAAATTCAACGTTTCGCACAAAGCTGGTCTTTATCAAGCATCAGCCTTGGGCAAAACGTGTTAGTACAAAATTCCTTCAATCAGTGTCCTTATTCCCACTCGTCGGTCTTTCCCATTGTCTACCAACACAATTTTTGTTTTCTAATTTAATTCCCCTTATTCTGTTTCCACAATTGTTCACTCGACAGTACTGCTGCTGTTCTTTAGTTTTCGTTCTTTCTGATATACTTTACGTATTTCTAATAGAAGAAACCTAACCAGTCCCGAGACTTGAAGCCTACAGCGTAGGCTTCCTCAAGATGTGAAATTAAGATTAGTGAGGATGATGTGATCAGTCCACCAGCCTTGAGGTGCTATAGTTCTCAGGGGGTCAGTCCCTCAGGCTGGAAGTATTCAGCGCAAATAGATACAAGGATAAGAGAGGATAAATAAAAAGAAATGCGTCGATTCCTTTACCAGCGCCATTGATTGCTCCCTCTCATAACCCCTTTAGCTTCCATTTTAGCTTTCTCCTCCCTTTCCTTTCTTTCTAAACTAAACCACCTCTATAACCCTCCTTCTTCCCCTCTCCCTCCTGGAGGAGAAAGGGGAAAGGTCTTGCGTGCGAGTCCACAATTTTCAATCTTAAAGTCTGTAGTTTGACGGGTGTCTCCGGTTCAGGAGACAGGGCGACTGCTGTTGCTGTTGTTGCTGCTGCTGCTGCTGCTGCTGCTGCTGTTACTGTTTCTAGATATGTGCAGTTTGCCTAGAGATTTCTAGAGACAGGCCAATAGACTATGTACCCTTCCTGCGTTGATGCGTTGCAAGGGTGACGTTGTTGCACTCTGCAGTGTGTGTTAGTTACCATTTTGTCCTAGGCACATGTCGATTAGACACTAGGCCTGTTGTATATTTGTGTGTGTGTGTGTGTGTGTAAGAACACTAATGTTTCGCCGCCGTGAACGCTCCGTCGTGAAGCAAGAGCCAGCCTCACATCAGTGCATGTGTGTGTAGAGGCATCATGTACATGAAGCATCATATAAGATCAACTCTGTGTTCGGGCTTATGCATGTGTGTATACAATCATGCCTGCCAGTATAAGATCATACGTGCATGTGTGTATACATAAATCTTGTATGCCTGCGAATTTATCGTTTGCATTGAAACATACATGTCTTAGCACTCGCGGTCCCACTATTCCTGTTCCCGAACTCGCGCTCACTGCACTCGCGCTCCCCGCACTCGCGCTCCCCGCACTCGCGCTTCCCGCACTCGCGCTCCCCGCACTCGCGCTCCCCGCACTCGCGCACTGTCCCTTAAACTGCTAAAAATGTAACTCAGTGCTTATGCTAAATAATTTTCAAAGAGACGTAGTACAGACGCTTGGATCCCACAAACGCCTCATAAAAAATGCAGGGACATTCCTTTGACACCTGTGTCTTGAGATTTACAAGGTGTCACCATTACAGTGGTGACGTAGACCATGCAGCAGCGGTGTGGGATACCTTGCATGACTGTAATCTAAAGCCATACCTTAAATTCCTGTTATTTTTACCCAAGCTTACCTTTGTGTCAGGAGTGATTGACTTCTTTACCTATAGTTTTTACCTTCGTCCTGCCCTTCCCTCTATCTACCTAGCTATCTAACTACCTACCTGTCTACCTACATACCTACTACTGACCTATCTATCTGTCTGCTTACATACCTGCTGACCTACCTACCTATTTACCTATTTACCTATGTAAATTCCTACTTACCTATCTACCTGCCTACTTACCTACGTACCTACCTACCTATTTACTTATCTACCTGCCTATTTATCTACCTACCTACCTAAATAACTACATACCTACTTACCTACTTATTTACCTACTTACCTATTTACTTCCTACCTACTTATCTACCTGCCTACTTACCTACCTACTTACCTTCCTACCTACCTATTTACTTTCCTACCTACTTACCTGCTTATTTACCTACCTACCTACTTACCCACCAGCCTACCTACCTACTTAGCTACTTACCTAGCTACTTACCTACCTACCTATCTACCTACCTAATTACCCAACTACCTACCTACTTACATCCATATTAACATACCTTGAATATTCGTTAAAGTTACACCTTGGCTTTTACATTTAATTTGTCTTACCTATTTTGACCTTTCTTGACTTATCCAATGCTGACCTATCTTTGCCTATCCTGGCCTATTTTAGCCTATTTTGGGCTATCCTTTCTGAACTATTCCCCAGTCGTCTAACCCCGACCCACTGCTGGACCCGCAGTGTGGAATATTGAACCAGGTGATTATTCGCCACGTAACCCCCCTCAGGGGAGGTGCCTTGATGCTGGTGAGGGGCTCTTGATCTAGGGAATTGGATCTGTGCTCCAGTTCCCTGAATCGAGATTGAATACCTTCCATTCCTCTCCACAGGCGCTGTATAATCTCTATGGGTTTAGCGCTCCCCCATGATTATAATTATAATAATTGCACGCCACGAAGCCAGCCCAGCTCACACCAGCCCAGCCCAGCCCACACCAGCCCAGCCCACACCAGCCCAGCCCAGCCCACACCAGCCCAGCACAGCCCACACCAGCCCAGCCGGCCAACCAGTTCACCAATCAATCAGCCTAACTCTACAGCTACGTACAATTGCCTACGCTCATGCACGCCAATATAGCATCTACATGTCGCCAACAATGCATCAAAGAATAACTTGCACTAAAGCGGTGTTTTGCAGAAATGGGGATCATCTTAAGCCTTTAGTTATTGCTTCCTTATGCAAATGTAGTGGATACCCATTGAATATTTTGTAAGTAATTCTGGAGTACATCTTCAGTATACTTTGTTGTACTATCACGGTATTATATATATATATATATATATATATATATATATATATATATATATATATATATATTTTTTTTTTTGTACATATATAATGTTCATGTTTGTGTTTTCTATAAATGTATTCTGTCTATTAATAAAGCATTTATATGTACAAAAAAAAAAAAAAAAAAAAAAAATATATATATATATATATATATATATATATATATATATAAAGATAAATTCAGGTGTGCAGTTGACCTACTGAGTCAAGGCGGTGTGGAGATCGTCAAGACAGTCTTGGTTATCCTCCAGAAGTGGTTGCACGAATATATGGCTCGACAGGTTAATGAGTAAGACAAGTTATATGACTGGGAATATTTAATGTGGAAACGTTTCGCTTCCTCAATGTGCTTCTTCAGCCGAATACAGAGGCGAGTTGAATAATGAGGGACAGAAAAAGCCTAGAGTAGTGTTCAACTTCACAGCCTCGAGACTTTGGAGCTGAACACTTAATTAACAAGGTTGCGCGACTCACCACCTCAATATTACTTCAAGGCTGGGGGAAGGGCGGAGACTGATTATCATGTACTTACCTCTCCACTACTGCTGCTGTCTATGTTTGTCACCTCCGTATTAGACTGAAGAAGTCTGGTCAGATGGCAAAACTTAAATACCCAAATAGTGCACTTGTTTATTTTTTACCTGGGAAACGCAGAGGCTCGATCCTCTGTAAGGGATCTTGTGGCTTCTCAGACGAGACTGAAGAGCACAGCGACCCGGGTGTACGGTCGTGTCTGAGGTCATGACTCTCTTCACTCCCGTATGAGATGGAATATTGATCCTCCTGCGTCACACTTGTACATCTCTTATTCGATATCCCTCAGCCATATGTTTGTGCAATATTAGCAAGGCCAGACAAGCTTGCTAAGCAAGTTGGACGCAAAATATATAGTTGTTTACACGTAAATTTTTAGAAATATGACCAACGGTGCACATGATAAAGAAAATGGAAAGTATAGGAGAGCAAGAATGGGAGGGAGGGAGGGAGGGAACAGGACTAGTTCCACTGCACTCCTGTAACATTAATTTTTTACAGAAGCTTACCACGTATATCTGAAGCTGCCATCAGATTCATAGACCTCTTGGAAAAACTCGCCGGAGCGTTCACAGCCTCCTGTTGCTTGGTAATTACTGTCTCCTCGTGACACCCAGAAGGTCAGGTCCCTTTCACAGTCAGTCAATTGCTACATCAGTAAGAGCCTGGCTACAGCTCAGTGTTATGCCTAGAGAAAATTTTTACTCCTGCCATTGTAGCAATCCTGCTACTTCCCTTAATGGAATCATATTATATTCATGAAAAATGACAGACAGCTGGAATAAAACTAGGCTTGAGTATCTAGTCTGGCTGATACTAAACTCCGAGTTTTTTTTTTTTTGGTCAACTTTGTAGTTGTCAACAAGTACAAACATTTAGATCATCAGTGCCACTTTGTGCCAGTATAACTGGAAACCATTGGCTCCTGGAAAAAGGGAAAAGATGTTTCTGTTTAAAGATCTTGGCTCCAGGTTCACCAAACCTACAGAATTTTCTTGGAGAAGAAAATTTGAAACTTCCTCAGTGAGAGACCTCAAGATTTTTTTCTTAAGCTACAACACGCTTCTGTCGGTCTGTTTATTGCTGAATATATTACTGAAGAGGATCCCAGAAGGGGGTCGAAATATACAGATCAATCAACCTCCTGTGTTTTTGTCTCTCTGTGGATTATAAGTGAGTAATAACGTAAAGCATGCCAGCCTGTGCACTCCTATCGTCCGTACACTGCTATGAAATATTCCATCCAGCAAATTTCCATCGACTACGTCAGAGGTTTTTAAAGTTCTTGAAACCACGGAACTCATTTGCTAGAAAAAATAACCATACTTTATGGAAGATGTACACAATGTTGATGGAAGACAAATGAGAGGTTACAACCTGTTTGTAATACTCACTAACTGAAGCGATGCGTAGCTTTCAGTCAGTGCATTATTTCCTCATGAAGTTCAGCACATTTTCTTTTATAATAGTCAGCTCCTTCATGTTTCGTGTAAGGATGCTAAAGCTAAAGATGTCTTCGTAATTTTGCTTGGATCAAACTACTGATACTCGCTACTTGCTAATATTTGACACAGTTTGCTTGGTAAATATTTATTACCAATGTAGGTAAATCTTCGTCAAACTTCCATTTTCTTGTTCTCGTATTTAAAACTCTCTGAAGTTGTGCATTTTTTCGTGTTCTTTCGTATGCACACACGACGAAATAAAGTATACGAAACAACAGTTGCATTAGATTCCTTTTATCTTGGTTTCCTCTTTGCTTTCAGTTTACATTCATTTACCAGTTTACAACCAACAATCCTTGAACAAAATGGAGAAAAAAATAGTTTTTAAAAATAGTAATGTATGCTCAAATATCAGAAAACTTCAGAAAGACTACCAACAGTAAGGAATAAAAGAGCACTGAAAAAAATCCACAATTCAACCTCTTATTAGACAGGAAGGTGGTACTATATTTATCTTTATAAAACTTCTTTCATTTTCAACATAGTTTTTATAATTATATAGTAAAAAAATTAAGCCTAGAAAACATTAAGACAACCACTAGTAAGTAATACAGACTAACAGTACACCAACCACTGCCGGAGTCAAGAGTATACCTTGTGGAGGATGTAACAAAAAGTTTGTGGGTGAAACAGAAAGATCTCTGGATTTGAGAATACGTGAGCACATATCCGTAACGACCAGAACATTGCCTGTGTCCACCACAGGAGCAAGACAAGTCAACCTCAGGGAGGTTGGGGAAGCCAAGCTAATTGTTCGTGAAGACCTACACTGTCGAAAGTGATGAACGGCAGCCATGACATCAGGAACCAGCACAATTCCACAACAATCCGGTATTTATAACGTTTCCAAAGTCTTGGCAAACCGATTACTCTCCATCCTGGATATGTGATTAGATGGCACCATCCAGCGAGCCTGGTGCCACGCCCAAAAGCGAGAGGAAGACCTGGCCAACTTAAGATAACACCAGGTAACACTGGACCAGGTAACACTACACCACGTAACACTGCACCACGTAACACTGCACCACGTAACTGCACCACATAACACTGCACCACGTAACACTGCACCACGTAACACTGCACCACGTAACACCACGTAACACTGTACCACGTAAAACCACGTAACACTGCACCACGTAACACTGCACCACGTAACACTGCACCACGTAACACTGCACCACGTAACACTGCACCACGTAACACTGCACCACGTAACACTGCACCACGTAACACTGCACCACGTAACACCACGTAACACTGTACCACGTAACACCACGTAACACTGCACCACGTAACACCACGTAACACTGCACCACGTAACACTGCACCACGTAACACCACGTAACACTGCACCACTTAACACTGTCTTGATACTGTCGGTATCATCATACCTGTTCTCCACAATAACCTAACCTGATATATCAGTGAGATCAGTGGTTTATCATCAGCTGAGTGTAACAACAGAAGCTCCAGTTTCCTACTGTAACTGCATGTAAGCAGCACACACAGTTTGAATAGCACTGCCTGTGTTTGACAGACAGTTGTAATCCTTGGATATAGAGTCTTCCACGTTAAAGGTTGCCAATGCAGCTCCAAGACAATCACCACACGTTGCAAGTTGCACTGATATTAAAAAAGAAATAAGTCAGAGCAGAGATTACGGAATCTTCTCTCTCTCTCTCTCTCTCTCTCTCTCTCTCTCTCTCTCTCTCTCTCTCTCTCTCTCTCTCATGATCTAACTGAACCTGGGTTTGAAAACTTTGGGCTATCGCTAGAAAGTATGTCGCCTGCCACGGGTTTTTCCTTCAGAAATCGCCGAGAAATATGACACTCCAACGCATTTCTATGGTCTATATATCGCTAGAAAGTATGCCACCCACCACATGCTTTCCTCACAAATAATGATTATAAATTGCTTGCGGTAGAGGCGAGCGCCTTTAATTATTAAATCAACTATGACAAATATATAAATCATTTCGTGGCTGCAATGTACACAATGGTATATATATATATACACACACATATTTACACATACATATTTACACATACATATTTACACACAAACACACACACACACACACACACACGTCGCCTGTGTGCTATTCAAGCATTTGTGTGTGACACTTGTGTTTGTGGTTGTGGAGGTTGAGTTTCAACTCCTGGCCCCGCCTCTTAGTCGCATATAACTGGTTTCGTTAGTTTCTTGCATCTTTAGCGCTGTCGTACCTATCCATAAAGCTGTGTATGCATTTTGCTTTCTCCTTCTCGTTTACGTCGTTTCATTTCGTGTGTGTGTGTGTAATTACCTACTTATAATTAACTTTTTACAACCGCAGCAGCGCTTGGTGTCCAGTCTTCAGTAATTATGAATGACTCTCAGGGTTTGTGTGTATACACTGCAATATATATATATATACATACACATTTATTTGTATGATTGCAGAATGTGTGTAAAGGCTACAATTATAGAACTACTGCTAATATATCCACTACTACTACTACTACTACTGCTACTGCTACTACTAATACTGCTGCTGCTACTACTACTGCTGCTACTTGCTACTACTACTACTACTACTACTACTACTACTACTACTACTACTGCTATTACTACTGCTGCTGCTACCACTACTTCTACTATTACTACTATTACTAGTACATGTGCTACTACTTCTACTACTACTGCCACTACTACTACTATTAGCATAAATAGTAGAATGTGTATATAAGAGTGTGTACACATGATATTACTTTTACAGACTTTATGTGCAGAAATTTTACGGTTTGCTTAAATACGTATTTTCTAGTGTGTGTATACCCGTGTATTATATATTTTGTGTTTATTTGCCAACAGAGGCAGCTCCAGCTCCCTGCTTGTGTGCAGCAGCACATAAAAAGAGCTGAACAAACAAACGCTTGCTCTACCAGACCACTATTGGGTTGGTTGTCACCAGGACATTATCGATACTCTGGTCCACAGGTGACCTAAAACCTGTAATTTTCTGAAACGTAAATGCTACCGCGTTATGGGAGGGAGTGGGGGAATGGGTGGGGGTTTGAATGTCAGGTGGGGATGGGTGTTAGGGGGAAGGGGTTGTCTTGAGGGGAAGGGGAGGTTGAGACTTCGGTGGAACGCATTGCTTAAACAAATGTATTTAATATTTCAGAATGTAGTGGGTGGTGGTAGTGGGTGGTGGTAGTAGGTGGTGGTAGTGACAATGGTTGTTGGTGGTTGTGGGTGGTGGTAGTGACAGTGGTAGTGAGTGGTAGTAGTGATAGATGGTGGTTGTGATGGTGGTGGTAGTGACAGGGTAGTGAGTGGTAGTAGTGATAGATGGTGGTTGTGATGGTGGTGGTAGTGACAGGGGTAGTGAGTGGTAGTAGTGATAGATGGTGGTTGTGATGGTGGTGGTAGTGACAGGAGTAGTGAGTGGTAGTAGTGATAGATGGTGGTTGTGATGGTGGTGGTAGTGACAGTGGTAGTGAGTGGTAGTAGTGATAGATGGTGGTTGTGATGGTGGTGGTAGTGACAGGAGTAGTGAGTGGTAGTAGTGATAGATGGTGGTTGTGATGGTGGTGGTAGTGACAGGGGTTGGTGGCAGTGGTGGGAGTGATAGTAGATGGTGGAGGTGGGGGTGGTAGTAGTGATAGTGGATGATGGTGGTGATAGTAATGATGGTGGTGGAGGTGGTATGGGTTAATATTGATAATGGATGGTAGTGGTGGTAGGTAGTAGCAGCAGCAGCAGTAGTAGTAGTAATAATAGCATAGTAATAGTAGTAGCAGCAGCAGCAGTAGTAGTAGTAGTAGTAGTAGTAGTAGTGGTGGTAGTGGATACTACATCCCATAAGTAAAAATTCTTTCCATTCCCCCAAATCTTTTCATTAATTTACATTAAATAAATAAATTCGCAATTTGCTAAATTTTCAGCGCAGTTTAAAGTTCCTTGTGAGGTCAGTTTTAGATGATTTTCTCTGAAATAAAGACTCCGTATTGTTCTTGTCGAGTCTACCATGTGCTACGATGTGTTATCTTGTGCTACACTGTGTTATCTTGTGCTACACTGTGTTATCTTGTGCTACAATGTGTTATATTGTGCTAAAATGTGTTATATTGTGCTACAATGCGTTATATTCTGCTACAATGTGTTATCTTGTGCTACGATGTGTCATCTTGTGTTACAATGTGTTATCTTGTATTACAATGTGTTATCTTGTGTTACAATGTGTTATATTGTGCTACAATGTGTTATATTGTGCTACAATGTATTATATTGTGTTACAATGTGTTATATCGTGCTACAATGTGTTATCTTGTGCTACGATGTGTTATCTTATGCTACGATGTGTTATCTTGTGTTACAATGTTTTATCTTGTGTTACAATGTGTTATATTGTGTTATAATGTGTTATATTGTGTTACAATGTGTTATATTGTGTTACAATGTGTTATCTTGTGTTACAATGTGTTATCTTGTTACAATGTGTTACGCTGTGCTACAATGTGTTATCTTGTGCTACAGTGTGTCATATTGTGCTACAATGTGTTATCTTGTTACAATGTGTTATGCTGTGCTACAATGTGTTATCTTGTTACAATGTATTATGCTGTGCTACAATGTGTTATTTTGTGTTACAATGTGTTATGCTGTGCTACAATGTGTTATCGTTGTGCTACAATGTGTTATATTGTGTTATAATGTGTTATGCTGTGCTATAATGTGTTATGCTGTGCTATAATGTGTTATGCTGTGCTACAAGGTGTTATGCTGTGCTATAATGTGTTATACTATGCTACAATGTGTTATCTTGTGCTACAATGTGTTATGCTGTGCTACAATATGTTATCTTGTGCTACAATGTGTTATCCTCTACTACAATGTGTTATGCTGTGCTACTATGTGTTATACTGTGCTACAATGTGTTAGCTTGTGTTACAATGTGTTATGCTGTGCTATGTGTTACGCTGTGCTATAATGTGTTATCTTGTGCTACAATGTGTTATGCTGTGCTATAATGTGTTATCTTGTGCACAATGTGTTAGGCTGTGCTACAATGTGTTATATTGTGCTACAATGTGTTATGCTGTGCTACAATGTGTTAGCTTGTGTTACAATGTGTTATATTGTGCTACAATGTATTATATTATGCTACAATGTGTCATGCTGTGCTACAATGTGTTATCTTGTGTTACAATGTGTTATGCTGTGCTACAGTGTGTTATGTTGTGCTTCAATGTGTTACATTGTGCTACAATGTGTTAGCTTGTGCTACAATGTGTTATGCTGTGCTACAATGTGTTATCTTGAGCTACAATGTGTTATCTTGTGCTACAATGTATTATATTGTGCTACAATGTGTTATATTGTGCTACAATGTGTTATATTGTGCTACAATGTGTTATCTTGTGCTACAATGTGTTATATTGTGCTACAATGTGTTATATTGTGCTACAATGTGTTATCTTGTGCTACAATGTGTTATCTTGAGCTACTGTGTGTTATATTGTGCTACAATGTGCTGCAGTGTGTTATCATAATTTGTGCTATCTACTACTACATACGTATTATTTACTTTAAACCATTTATCTAATTTGAAATGTGTTATGTTATTACCTACCTACCTGGAGGGCATTTCGGGGATCGACGTCCCCGCGGCCTGGTCTATGACCAGGTATTGTTATCGTGCTTCATATTTTGTTATCATACATTGTGCTAATATCTGCTTCCCTGTTCTATTTCTTGTGTTTTCGTGTGTTAACTTTGTGATATAATATGTTATTCTTGTGTTATCGTAGTCTAACCTCATGTTATCGTTGTCTAACCTCATGTTATCGTTGTCTAACCTCATGTTATCGTTGTCCATTCTCATATTATCGTGGTCTAACCTCATGTTATCGTAGTCTAACCTCATGTTATCGTTGTCCATCCTCATGTTATCGTGGTCCAACCTCATGTTATCGTGGTCTAACCTCATGTTATCGTTGTCCACCCTCATGTTATCGTTGTCCACCCTCATGTTATCGTGGTCCAACCTCATATTATCGTGTGCTATCACTGCGTTATAGCTTTCTAATCTTATATTCGCATGCTTGATGTCCTCGCGTTATCGCACGCTCTTCTACTCCTGGTGAATTTAAACTCGTTGTTTTCACGTGATATCCTGATTCCGTAACGTGCTATCGTGGTGTTATCGTGTCCTAGCTTTGCGATAGCTGGCAATATCTTAGGCTGCGCGTGTCTCTGAGCTATCGTAGGTCTGAAACACGATAAACTGTACTGAGCTGAAAAGACGCACTTATTTTCCAATTGTTGTTGTTTGTAGTTGTAGCAGTAGTGACAGTAGTAGTTGTTGTAGTTTTAACGGTTAAAGTTATAGGGTAGCGCAATAGGAGATTGAAACTATGACGACATTTCGATCAGACTTGTACTATTAATTAACCGCACAGAAGAGTGAAGAGAAGGAAGCCAGTGTATATACGAGAGGGTGGGCGGGGAAGAGGAGTGGTAGAACGGAAGAAGGGAGTAGTAGTACTGCAGTAGTAATAGTAACAGAAGTAGTGCATCAGTGATATAGATGGCAATAATAAGATAGCGGCAGTGAAAGAGGGAACAAGGTGGAGTGTTAATGAAGAAATAGTAGTAGTAGCAATAGTGAAGGTAGTCTAAGGCACAAGAGAACAGAGCAGTAGTGCAGGAGAGCTAATGACCCATGGGGTTAGCACAGAATCCCTATTCGGATTATTTGTGTATTGTTCCAGTCACGGTATTGTGCCTTTTCATTCTTTATAAGGTAGCGATTTACACTCACTGTCTTTGACTCTCACTCTCTCTTTCTCTCTCTCTCTCTGGCTCTCTCTCTGTTTGGTACTTTGTTTACAAAGTTCTGTAAATTATGCGCCATAAAACCAATGGTATTCAAACAAGTGTATTATCTTTAATGGATATGTGTGTGTGTGAGTGTTTGTGTGTGTGTGTGTGTGTGTGTGTGTGTGTGTGTGTGTGTGTGTTGTGTGTGTGTAAAGAATCATTTGTCATTTGCTTTAGGTTTTTTACCTGCTAGTGTGTTGTGTGTGTGCTCACCTTTCTGTACTAACCTATTAGCAGATGCCAGGGTTGAACTTTAACCTTTGGACCCGTCTCTTCAGATACTTTTGTGTTGCCGTTTCGCTCCTGATTTTGGCTAATTGACGCCGTGTCTCTCAAATCGTCTCATCGCTTCTCTTGTCACAAATTTTCTGATCTTCTCATCCTCCCCTTTCTGTAGTTTTTCCATGCGCTTGTGCCTTTCCTTTCTGCCTGTTTGAATATTCATAAAAATCGTGTATAGGGTTAAAAGAGGCATAAAAACAGGTGGAGGTGTATGCATTCCTGTGTGTGTGTGTGTGTGTGTGTGTGTGTGTGTGTGTGTGTGTGTGTAGAGAGAGAGAGAGAGAATATATGAGATATTGTGAAAGGAAATCACAATATATCATGTGATCGCAAGTACGAAAAAATGCCTCGATGAGAAAAAATAGCAAAAAAAAAAAAAAATCTGTGTGCCTTCGGCGTTTTTCAAAACTAACAATATAAACAGTATCGTATATAACTCTTCATGATAATGTTATAATATACATTATATATATATATATATATATGAGAGAGGAACCCATGGGTGCTTCTCACCTGGAAGTGCTCGTGGGTGCTCCATTTAAAGAAAGTTCACCCATGTTAGCAGCCACTGGAGTCTTCAGCAGTGTATTTTAAATCTTCAATATAATATTGCTAATAAACCATTGTTTGGATCACCAACATCAAGGTGGCAGACACAGAGGTGTTATCCTCACCCTTTGCCCTCTCCACCCTCCCTTTCTCATCTACGCTCCAGATTCCTCTACCCCCGCCCACACCAACACCCCTTCTGCACCTGCACATACAAACTCACGGTGATATTTATGAGTGTCGCAAACAACACAAATCACTCACAAATTAGAGATTTGCGACAGTTGAGTTTGGACTTGTGTGTGTACTCACCTATATGTACTCACCTATATGTGGTTGCAGGGGCCGAGTCATAGCTCCTGGCCCCGCCTCTTCACTGGTTGATACTAATTCACTCTCTCCCTGCTCCATAAGCTTTATCATACCTCTTCTTAAATCTATGTATGGATCCTGCCTCCACTACATCACTCTCCAGATTGTTTCACTTCCTGACAACTCTATGGCTGAAGAAATACTTCCTAACATCCCTATGACTCATCTGGGTTTTCAGCTTCCAATTGTGGTCCCTTGTTCCTGTATCCCATCTCTGAAACATTCGAGCCCTGTCCACCTTGTCAATTCCGCTTAGTATTTTATACGTTGTTATCATGTTTTCCCTGTCCCTCCTGTCCTCTAGTGTCATCAGGTTGAGTTCCCTTAACCTCTCCTCACAAGACATACCTCTCAGTTCTGGGACTAAACGTGTTACAAATTTTTGCACTTTCTCCAATTTCTTGACGTGTTTGACTAGGTGAGGGTTCCATACTGGTGCTGCATACTCCAGTATAGACCTGACATACACGGTGTACAATGTCGTGAATGACTCCTTACTAAGATGTCTAAACGCTAATCTCAGGTTTGCCAAGCGCCCATATGCTGCAGCAGTTATTTGATTGACGTGTGCCTCAGAAGACATGTTCGTTATAATGCTTACCCCAAGATCCTTTTCTTTAAGTGACGTTTGCAGCCTTTCATTCCCTAACCTGTATGCCGTCTGCGGTCTTCTGTGTCCTTCCCCAATATTCATGACCTCACACTTACTGGGGTTAAACTCCAGGAGCCATTTGTTTGACCAGACTTGTAGTCTGTCCAGATCCCCTTGTAATCTTAACTGATCCTCGTCCGCTTGTATTATTCTGTGTGTGTGTGGGTGTGTGTGTACTCACCTAGTTGTGGTTGCAGGGGTCGAGTCATAGCTCCTGGCCACGCCTCTTCACTGGCCGCTACTGGGTCACTCTCCCTGCGCCATAAGCTTTGTCATACCTCTTCTTAAAGCTATGAATGGATCCTGCCTCCACTATATCGCTTCCCAAACTGTGTGTGTGTGTGTAGGTGTGGTGGAAGTGTGTAGGTGTGGTGGAGGTGTGTGGGTGTGTAGGTGTGGTGGAAGTGTGTAGGTGTGGTGGAGGAGTGTGGTGGAAGTGTGTAGGTGTGGTGGAGGTGTGTGGGTGTAAAGGTGTGGTGGAGGTGTGTGGGTGTGCAGGTGTGGTGGAGGTGGGTGTGTAGGTGTGGTGGAGGTTTGCAGGTGTGGTGGAGGTGGGTGTGTAGGTGTGGTGGAGGTGTGTGGGTGTGTAGGTGTGGTGGAGGTGTGTAGGTATGTAGGTGTGGTGGAGGTGTGTGGGTGTGCAGGTGTGGTGGAGGTGTGTAGGTGTGGTGGAGGTGTGTAGGTCTGGTGGATGTGTGTAGGTGTGTGGTGGAGGTGTGTGGGTGTGGTGGTGTGTAGGTGTGGTGGAGGTTGTGTGTGTGGAGGTGTGTGTGTGTGTAGGTGTGGAGGTGTGTAGGTGTGGTGGAGGTGTGTGTGTGTGTGGAGGTGTGTGGGTGTGTAGGTGTGGTGGAGGTGTGTGGATGTGGAGGTGTGTGGGTGTGTAGGTGTGGTGGAGGTGTGTGGGTGTGGTGGAGGTGTGTAGGTATGGTGGAGGTGTGTAGGTGTGGTGGAGGTGTGTGGGTGTGTTTATATAAGAGAGAGAGATAAATAGCTAAATATTACCTATATTTTTTAAGTTACAAGATCACAACTATGCTTGTGGTTTCCCGTTATCGATAAATGTTCCATCATATATTTTTTTAAATATTCCAGTGGTTCTAGGAATTATGATTTTTTTTTAATCGTGTCATTTTATACATCACTCCGCAAAGATAATTTTTCATACGTCATCTATTCCATTTTTCCCCTTAGTTTACCATAGTGACTTATTTCCTGTTGCTCTACGTCTTCCTTATCTATTCTTTCATGTTCTTTCATTATCTTCTACGTCGTTATCATGTCTCCTCTTTTCCTGCTATCATACATTGTGGGCATATCTTACGTAAACTTTTCAATAACATTCATAACTTTTCAGCAGGTCTTACCTGGAGTTTACCTGGAGAGGCCTGGTCTCAGACCGGGCCGCGGGGGCCCGGTCTGAGACCAGGCCTCGTGGTGGATCAGGGTCTGATCAACCAGGCTCTGTAACCCCTCCCCCTTAGCTCTGCTTCTTCCTTCCCCTTATATTCTACCCCCTGACTTCTACCCCTTATCTTCTACCCCTTGACTTCTACCCCTTATCATCTTCTACCCTTCCATCGTAAACCCCTTTATCCCCCTTCCAATAACCACCATCTTGAATGAATGAAGCATCAACAAAGGGGAGAAGATACAATTCCTCCTCGGATTAATTACAACTGAAACAAGTAGGCTTCACTACCCTTGGAAAAGGGTTCCCATTACCCTTGGTGCCATTAGAACGTCAAAGAAGTGAAATTTAATACCATTTGAATGGTCTATGATTCCCTTGAATAAAGAGAAGAATTGATGGGGATTCGAACCGTGGGCCTAACATAGGAAGATTTAATACCACTTTTACGGATTCTTTTACCTATTTCCTTAATTCTATTAAAAATCTTCGATAAGAAGATTCAACACCCCTTTTCAGGATTCTATTACCCATTTAGCTTAATACATAGGAAGATTCGATACCCTTTTTTAAGGATTGTTTCCCATTTCCTTGACTGCATTAGAAAACTAGCAAAATAGGATTTAATTCCCCATGTAAGGGATTCTTATTGTGTCTTGATTCCACGAGAACGTCAGCAGAGGGGGGGGGGTGGATTTAATGCCCTTTGAAGGGGGTTCTAATCTCACTTTTCCTTGATTCCATTAGGACACGACCAGGTGGAGACGGTAATGTAAAATACAATACCCGAGTGATTTGTGGGCAATACTCCAAATAATTAATGACCAATGACCATAAATCTGGTCTAGGAGGCCGACAGCCATGGGCTAGACCAGTGTGGGTTAATATTGTGGGTTTTCTACTTGTTTCTTTGTTTTTGTCAGTTCTTGTCACTTTTGTTTCTTTTATTTGTGTGTATTTGTTGTTGTTTGGTGTTTGTTTTAATTGTTCAGTTACTGTCTATGATGGTTACCTGTAGATTGTCTATAGTCATTTCCGGTGGTCACCGCCCCCCTGCACGGTCTCAGACCAGACCACCTGGCTGCTGGCCTGATCGATCAGGTTACTGGTGCCACCCTCCTGCAGTGCTACGTATGCATTACAGTCTGGCTCATCAGGAACTCATTTGAGGAATTTGTCGAGTTTCCTCTTGAAGATAACCAGGAGTTTCCTGGTAATCTTCCTTGTGTACAGAGAGAGGGCGTTGAAGAGTCGTGGTCCCTCTACACTTACTGAGCTCCTCTGCTTTTTATTGGAAGTATCCTGCTCCGTCTGCTAAGCCTCTGGTGTTCATATGTAGTTATTTGAATAATTGGTTAGGAAACCGATAAGTTGATAATTGAGACAGCTAGTGGCTTCTTCAGTCCAATACAGACAACGGTAGACGATGAGGAGTTTGAGGTAGTCAGTCCCTCAGCCTGGAGTCAATGACTGAACACATCGACTCCAGGATGAGGGACTGATTACCTCAAACTACTCATCCTTCACAGTTCTCTATACTGGACTGAAGAAGCCACAGGCTGGCGAAACGTTTGCAGAATAAAGGTACCCAAATGTTACACAAATGTCTCAATCATAAGAAGTAATTTCGACATGCATGTTTGGCACCAGTATCTTCCAGTTGTAGATTATCATAGATCTACAACGACTACTGGAATAAAACTAGTGAAATTCCAAGCGCTTTCGTGATTTCTCACATTATCAAGGAACCATAAAAAATAGAAGCTCAACAGAAGGCATATTTTTCACAGTGGTTGTTCTGTATATTGTGGTACACTGTTTACTGTGATCTTACTGCAGTATCATGTATGTTTCTCGCATAGGTTCTAAGATGTGCGGTAAGAGGTTCAGGCGCTCCCAGGCGTTTAGTTGATAGAGTTCATGTGAACTGTGAAGGTTCTATGTACAGTTGCGCCTGCCTTGAAGGGGAGCGCTAGTACACAGCAACACACCGCTAGTACACAGCAACACACAGCTAGTACACAGCAACACACGCTAGAACTCAACAGAAGGCTATCACAGCATCCTGCTAGTATATGTGTAACACCTGTACTGCGATCTACTGCAGTATCATGTAGTTACCGCATAGGTTCACAGCAACAGCTGGTAAAGAGTTCCTAGGACGCAACCCAGCGTTAGTTGCTAAGAGTTCAGTGAACTAAGCTATGTACAGTGCACACTGCCCTGACAGGCAACCGCTAGTACACAGCAACACACACGCTAGTACACAGCAACAAACACCGCTAGTACACAGCAACACACCGCTAGTACACAGCAACACACTGCTAGTACACAGCAACACACCGCTAGTACACAGCAACACACCGCTAGTACACAGCAACACACCGCTAGTACACAGCAACACACCGCTAGTACACAGCAACACACCGCTAGTACACAGCAACACACCGCTAGTACACAGCAACACACCGCTAGTACACAGCACACACACGCTAGTACACAGCAACACACAGCTAGTACACAGCAACACACAGCTAGTACACAGCAACACACCGCTAGTACACAGCAACACACTGCTAGTACACAGCAACACACCGCTAGTACACAGCAACACACAGCTAGTACACAGCAACACACCGCTAGTACACAGCACACACCGCTAGTACACAGCAACACACCGCTAGTACACAGCAACACACCGCTAGTACACAGCAACACACGCTAGTACACAGCAACACACCGCTAGTACACAGCAACACACCGCTAGTACACAGCGAACACACCGCTATACACAGCAACACACAGCTAGTACACAGCAACACACAGCTAGTACACAGCAACACACAGCTAGTACACAGCAACACACGCTAGTACACAGCAACACACCGCTAGTACACAGCAACACACGCTAGTACACAGCAACACACCGCTAGTACACAGCAACACACCGCTAGTACACAGCAACACACCGCTAGTACACAGCAACACACCGCTAGTACACAGCAACACACCGCTAGTACACAGCAACACACCGCTAGTACACAGCAACACACCGCTAGTACACAGCAACACACCGCTAGTACACAGCGACACACCGCTAGTACACAGCAACACACAGCTAGTACACAGCAACACACAGCTAGTACACAGCAACACACAGCTAGTACACAGCAACACACCGCTAGTACACAGCAACACACCGCTAGTACACAGCAACACACAGCTAGTACACAGCAACACACAGCTAGTACACAGCAACACACCGCTAGTACACAGCAACACACAGCTAGTACACAGCAACACACCGCTAGTACACAGCAACACACCGCTAGTACACAGCAACACACCGCTAGTACAGCAACACACGCTAGTACACAGCAACACACCGCTAGTACACAGCAACACACCGCTAGTACACAGCAACACACCGCTAGTACACAGCAACACACCGCTAGTACACAGCAACACACAGCTAGTACACAGCAACACACCGTTAGTACACAGCAACACACCGCTAGTACACAGCAACACAGCACTAGTACACAGCAACACACAACTAGTATACAGTATCACACCGCTAGTATACAGCAACACACAAGTACACAGCAACACACAGCTAGTACACAGCAACACACAGCTAGTACACAGCAACACACAGCTAGTACACAGCAACACACAGCTAGTACACAGCATCACACCAACCTGGAGAGAACAAGTGATCAGCATAAATTTGTTAAATATTAGCGATAATTACCGTATTTTCGGGTATATAAGGCGCACGACAGACGTATCATAACGGTTAATCGCTAATCATATTCAAGGGTTAATTACCCCTTTACTTTACTCTAAAGAATAACCCAGAGCCTTCCCTTGATCCTGACCTTGAGCATATAAGGCGCAGGATGATTTTCCAAGACGTTCAATGGAAAAAAGGCGCGCCTTATATCCCGGAATATACGGTATTAGAATAATTATTATTTTGAATATAATTACTGTTAACATAACTATTTTTTGTGGTCTTTACTAATCATAAAATAATAACCATTTAAGCTTTTATTAAGCTTTTAGAATGTTTGAGGGTCCTCAAAAAAGCTTTTCCCCTTCCTACTGGCATAGGAGCTGCCAATATCTAAATTGCCTCCATTATCATTGCATTACAGACATGAAGTCGAAAATCAGCAACACGATATGAGAGAGTGATCAATAACAGAGAGAGAGAGAGAAATAAGAAAGTGTGAGCGGGTAGTTACTAGTTGTCAAAGGCACTTGGCCTATTTTATATAGTGTGTGTGAAGATGTAGTTGCATAATTGTGTGTGTGTGTGTACTCACCTAATTGTGGTTGCAGCGGTCGATTCATAGCTCCTGGCCCGCCTCTTCACTGGTGTGTATGGAGTGAGCTTCATCAAGGGCGCTTCCTGTGATCGTGTTTGCTTGGACTTCCTCCTGTTTTCTGCAACATTGCAAGACCCTGATGAAATGTTGATTGCAACATGAAAGGCCTAGAGCTATCTTTCAACTCCCCCGTGGCTGTTTTGCATCTTGTATCACTTGTTCGCGTTTTTACACACACACACACACACATATATATAGTAACCCCTTCTCCTGTACACATTTACTAAAAAAGAGAAGAAGAAAAACTTTATAAAACTGGGTTGTTTGAATGTGCGTGGATGTAGTGCAGATGATAAGAAAGATATGATTGCTGATGTTATGAATGAAAAGAAGTTGGATGTCCTGGCCCTAAGCGAAACAAAGCTGAAGGTGGTAGGCGAGTTTCAGTGGGGAGAAATAAATGGTATTAAGTCAGGAGTATCTGAGAGAGTTAGAGCTAAGGAAGGGGTAGCAATAATGTTGAAGGATCAGTTATGGAAGGAGAAGAGGGAATATAAATGTGTAAATTCAAGGATTATGTGGATTAAAATAAGGGTCGGATGCGAAAAGTGGGTCATAATAAGCGTGTATGCACCTGGAGAAGAGAGGAGTGTAGAGGAGAGAGAGAGATTTTGGGAGATGTTAAGCGAATGTATAGGAACTTTTGAACCAAGTGAGAGAGTAATTGTGGTAGGAGACCTAAATGCTAAAGTAGGAGAAACATGTAGAGAGGGTGTAGTAGGTAAGTTTGGGGTGCCAGGTGTAAATGATAATGGGAACCCTTTGATTGAACTTTGTATAGAAAGGGGTTTAGTTATAGGTAATACATATTTTAAGAAAAAGAGGATAAATAAGTATACAAGATATGATGTAGGGCGAAATGACAGTAGTTTGTTGGACTACGTATTGGTAGATAAAAGACTGTTGAGTAGACTTCAGGATGTACATGTTTATAGAGGGGCCACATATATATCAGATCACTTTTTAGTTATAGCTACAGTGGGAGTAAAAGGTAGATGGGATACAAGGAAAATAGAATCAGTAAGAAAGAGAGAGGTGAAGGTTTATAAACTAAAAGAGGAGGCAGTTAGGGTAAGATATAAACAACTATTGGAGGATAGATGGGTTAGTGAGAGTGTAGGCAATGGGGTCGAAGATGTATGGGGTAGATTTAAAAATGTAATGTTAGAGTGTTCAGCAGAAGTTTGTGGTTACAGGCGAGTGGGTGCGGGAGGGAAGAAGAGCGATTGGTGGAATGATGATGTAAAGACAGTAGTAAGGGAGAAAAAGTTAGCATATGAGAGGTTTTTACAAAGAAGTGATGCAAGGAGGGAAGAGTATATGGAGAGAAAAAGAGAGGTTAAGAGAGTGGTGAAGCAATGTAAAAAGAGAGCAAATGGAGAGAGTGGGTGAGATGTTATCAACAAATTTTGTTGAAAATAAGAAAAAGTTTTGGAGTGAGATTAATAAGTTGAGGAAGCCTAGGAAACAAATGGATTTGACAGTTAAAAATAGGAGAGGAGAGTTAATAAATGGAGAGTTAGAGGTATCGGGAAGATGGAGGGAATATTTTGAGGAGTTGTTAAATGTTGATGAAGACAGGGAAGCTGTGATTTCGTGTATAGGGCAAGGAGGAATAACATCTTGTAGGAGTGTGGAAGAGCCAGTTGTGAGTGTGGGGGAAGTTCGTGAGGCAGTGGGTAGAATGAAAGGGGGTAAGGCAGCTGGGATTGATGGGATAAAGATAGAAATGTTAAAAGCAGGTGGGGATATAGTTTTGGAGTGGTTGGTGCTATTATTTAATAAATGTATGGAAGAGGGTAAGGTACCTAGGGATTGGCAGAGAGCGTGTATTGTTCCTTTGTATAAAGCCAAAGGGGACAATAGAGAGTGCAAAAATTATAGGGGAATAAGTCTGTTGAGTATACCTGGTAAAGTGTATGGTAGAGTTATTATTGAAAGAATTAAGAGTAAGACAGAAAGCAGGATAGAAGATGAACAAGGGGCTTTAGGAAAGGTAGGGGTGTGTAGACCAAGTGTTTACAGTGAAACATATAGGTGAACAGTATTTGGATAAGGGTAAAGAGGTTTTGTGGCATTTATGGATTTGGAAAAGGCGTATGTTAGGGTGGATAGGGAGGCAATATGTGGCAGATGTTGCAGGTGTATGGAATAGGAGGTAGGTTACTGAAAGCAGTGAAGAGTTTTTATGAGGATAGTGAGGCTCAGGTTAGAGTGTGTAGGAGGGAGGGAACTATTTCCCAGTAAAAGTGGGCCTTAGACAAGGATGTGTGATGTCACCGTGGTTGTTCAATATATTTATAGATG
Source organism: Cherax destructor (assembly GCA_009830355.1). Lineage (NCBI taxonomy): Eukaryota > Metazoa > Arthropoda > Malacostraca > Decapoda > Parastacidae > Cherax > Cherax destructor. The sequence continues at coordinate 86,967 of WNWK01007832.1, forward strand.
GGGTTGTAAGAGAAGTGAATGCGAGGGTCTTGGCAAGAGGTGTGCGGTTAAAAGATAAAGAATCAAATACAAAGTGGGAGTTGTCACAGTTGCTTTTGCTGATGACACTGTGCTTTTGGAAGATTCTGAAGAGTTGCAGAGGTTGGTGGATGAATTTGGTAGGGTGTGTAAAGAAGAAAATTGAAAGTGAATATAGGAAAGAGTAAGGTGATGAGGATAACAAAAGATTAGGTGACGAAAGATTGGATATCAGATTGGAGGGAGAGAGTATGGAGGAGGTGAATGTATTCAGATATTTGGGAGTGGACATGTCAGCAGATGGGTCTATGAAGGATGAGGTGAATCATAGAATTGATGAGGGGGAAAGGGTGAGTGGAGCACTTCGGAGTCTGTGGAGACAAAGAACTTTGTCCATAGAAGTAAAGAGGGGAATGTATGAGAGTATAGTTATACCAACACTCTTATATGGGTGTGAAGCATGGGTGATAAATGTTGCAACGAGGAGAAGGCTGGAGGCAGTGGAGATGTCATGTCTGAGGTCAATGTGTGGTGTGAATATAATGCAGAGAATTCGGAGTTTGGAAATTAGGAGGAGGTGCGGGATTACCAAAACTATTATCCAGAGAGCTGAGGAGGGGTTGTGAGGTGGTTCGGACATGTAGAGAGAATGGAACGAGACAGAATGACTTTGAGAGTGTATAAATCTGTAGTGGAGGGAAGACGGGGTAGGGGTCGGCCTAGGAAAGGTTGGAGGGAGGGGGTAAAAGAGGTTTTGTGTGCGAGGGGCTTGGATTTCCAGCAAGCATGTGTGAGCGTATTTGATAGGAGTGAATGGAGACAAATGTTTTTTAATACTTGACGTGCTGTTGGAGTGTAAGCAAAGTAACATTTATGAAGGGATTCAGGAAACCGGGAGGCCGGACTTGAGTCCTGGAGATGGGAAGTACAGTGCCTGCACTCTGAAGGAGGGTGTTAATGTTGCAGTTTTATAACTGTAGTGTAAAGCATCCCTCTGGCAAGACAGTGATGGAGTGAATGATGATGAAAGTTTTTCTTTTTCGGGCCACCCTGCCTTGGTGGGAATCGGCTGATGTGTTAATAAAAATAAAAAATAAAATATATATATACTATATATATATATATATATATATATATATATATATGCAAAAAGATCACAGTAATCAGGTGATATCAAAATATGCAAAACACCACTATGAAAAATAGGAATTCCTCTATTTTTCATAGTGGTTGTTTTGCATATATATATATATATATATATATATACTATATATATATACACACAATTATTCTTTTACAATGAAGTTGATTTATTAAAAATAAACAGGTGGGGAGCCAGTAATTGCCCAGTCTAACTCCTGATTAATTTATCTTTGTGTCGAAGGTAACTGTGTCAACTAATTGTATAAATATGTGCATTACCGCTGCTAGTCGATAAGTTTATTGTGTGTGTGTTCGTGTGTGTGTGTGTGTGAATGTTAATACAATGAGTTTGTGTTTGACTAAAACATACCCTTCCCCCCCTCCCTCTATTGATTTCCTCCCCACTTACACCTCCCCTACCTTTCCCTTACCTTAACCCTCCCTCTCTTTCCTCCTCATCCTTCCCCTTTCATCTGCTCTCCCTCCCTCCCTCCTTCCTCTAACCTCAACCCACTCCCTAAGTTTCTCTTCTCGGCCCAACCTTCCCCATCAACCTCCACCTCCTACAACCTCTATCTCCTCCTTCTAATCAGCTGGTTCAACAACTCAGTACCGACAATCATTCGATGGTTCAGGTTTAAAGCCTATCGACTCCTGGAGGGTCATTAAGTCTTCATGTCATCTGTACACCACCAAGTCTTCATGTCATCTGTACACCACCAAGTCTTCATGTCATCTGTACACCACCAAGTCTTCATGTCATATGTACACCACCAAGTCTTCATGTCATCTGTACACCACCAAGTCTTCATGTCATCTGTACACCACCAAGTCTTCATGTCATCTGTACACCACTAAGTCTTCATGTCATCTGTACACCACCAAGTCTTCATGTCATCTGTACACCACCAAGTCTTCATGTCATCTGTACACCACCAAGTCTTCATGTCATCTGTACACCACCAAGTCTTCATGTCATCTGTACACCACTAAGTCTTCATGTCATCTGTACACCACCAAGTCTTCATGTCATCTGTACACCACCAAGTCTTCATGTCATCTGTACACCACCAAGTCTTCATGTCATCTGTACACCACCAAGTCTTCATGTCATATGTACACCACCAAGTCTTCATGTCATCTGTACACCACCAAGTCTTCATGTCATCTGTACACCACCAAGTCTTCATGTCATCTGTACACCACCAAGTCTTCATGTCATCTGTACACCACCAGTCAACAATTATTTTATTCCTAATGTAATAATTGAAATAGACTTTCATTATATATGTACAGAAAGGTACATATACAGACAGGTACATATGTAGACTGACACCTCTCAGTGTATATGCACTGAAAGATACACACCTCTTGGTGTATATACAACGCTAAACCCGTAGGGGATCATCCTGTGCCGGGAGAACGGGAAGTAATCAGGTTTTATCCAGGGTACGGAAATGTAGCTCCATTTCTTTTGATCAAGAGCCCTTCACGATTATCATTGTAGCCTCCGTTGAAGGTGACATTTGTTTGATCTTCTGATAATCTCTTTCTTTTGTTTTACCCATTATCAATTATCACGTTAACTCCCTCCGAGTAGTAGTAGTAGTAGTAGTAGTAGTAGTAGCAGCAGTAGTAGCAGCAGCAGTAGTAGTAGTAGCAGTAGTAGTAGTAGTAGCAGTAGTAGCACTAGTAGCAGTAGTAGCAGTAGTAGTAGTAGTAGCAGTAGTAGTAGCAGCAGCAGTAGTGTCGT
>WNWK01007833.1:0-89873 GCA_009830355.1 Cherax destructor
GGTTGTTGGAGGCTGTGAGGGGAGGGTTGTTGGAGGCTGTGAGGGGAGGGTTGTTGGAGGCTGTGAGGGGAGGGTTGTTGGAGGCTGTGAGGGGAGGGTTGCTGGAACCTATGACTGGAGGGTTGCTGGAACCTATGACGGGAGGGTTGCTGAAGCCTATGAACTTCCGCATTATTGAACGATTTGAGTTTGTCTTTACTTAAGTCCTCAAATTATCCATATAGGAACAGCTGAAATTTCTCCTCGATGGACGTTACTGTTGTCTGTGGTTCACTGGAAACTTTGTTTATATCCACATGGAAGTTTGCAGTGTCCTCGATGTATCACTCTCATACAAAAACAACAGAAGAGTCTGTAAAGGATAACGAGGAGCTGTAAAATATATCCCTGTCTAAGGCGGACGTTAAAATAAGAAAGAAGTAGGGTGTGTATTTTGCCTTGAAGGACAGTGCTTTTCACTGTGCCAGCTTCAGTTTTCACTGTTGTTTATTCTCCGGGTTCTATATATTAAGAAGTTAAATATCCATCTGACCTGTTTTCCTTTATTCCTTTTGCACTCTTTTTGTGTGTTATTACACCATGGTCGCCCTTTACGAGGGATTTTGCCAAGTCAGTGTACACTACATCTGCATTCTGCTTGTCTTCTAGTGCACTCAAGATCATGTTGTAATGATTCACTAATTACAAAATGCACTAATTGCGAAAGCCAGGGCCATGCTGCTCTGGGTTGAGTAATTGTTAGGATTCCATGTGCTTGGCAATCTTGTTTTTAATCTTCAGATTGATTAATGGATCACTAACCATATAGTCGTATTTTAACTTCAGTATTTCATTCATATCTTTATAATAAGAGTAAAGCCATCTCCTTTAAACAAGGGCCTGATTCTAGATGTGGGTTTTGCCCTGGAGTTTGGCCAGTGAGAACAAGTATGTGGTATTTCATGTCATGTAATTTAGGGCTCTTTGCTCCTTCTGTCTCTCCTGGACGCTATATGATACATTCAGTTTGAGCTCTAGGTTCTCCAGTTCTCTAACCAGTGTTTCCTTTCGTTCTTCAGACAGTCTGCTGCCTTTGAGAAGTTCTGTTAATCGTCGTCACCACCTCTAGAGGGAGCACCTCACACTCTCTCTCTAATTTGCATCTTCTCTTCCTTTCTTGTAAAGGTATGTGTCTGGAGCATACTTCAAGTGCCACTGAGCTCTTCCTCCCGAGAAACTGGTTCGGGTCTATGTTAGTCATATCGTCTTCTCAGTACGGACATGATTGATGGGGTCGCAATTGATGCTCTTATTGTTACAGCTAAATTTGCTGAATTCCCCTTCATGACTGATTGTGTTTTGCTGTTCTGAACTAGTGTACACGCTGCTGTCTTCAACACCATTACGTCCAGGCCAGGACCTAATTATCCGTGATCATATGTCCTAGCCAGGTCAGTCTACTATCTGCAAGCCTTAGGAAAATTGACTGCAGAAGCTTAATAATTCAACTGAGAGAGACTGTTCATCCAAACTATCTTCAAGGACACTTTGTTCTATTAGTCTTCGCTACATTCTTCCAGTTTAGATATTTTAAATTAAGTCATCAAGCAATAAGATATTTGGGGCAGGGTTTGATTTTTTTTTAAAGATTTTTCAATAGGAAATCTTTAGAACTACTGGCAAGATGTATATGGTGGTTTTCACGCGAGTAGGAAAATTAAATCCCGATTTTCATTTCAACTCCCAAAACTTCGACTATATTATTAGTGGCCTTATTTACCTCTCTTGAAAGGTTCTCTAACACGTTGATCAACCATTCCTCGTCTGTTTCCTCAGTCGTAGTCAAATAGATTCTCCCCCAGGTATCTAAACATCGCTATCAAAACAGTCTTTTTGGCCTGAATTACCGTAAGCTGCAAATGTTGCATTTGACTCGTTGAGAAGACGTCTGCTAAACGGTATGTTATTGTTGTTAATGTGTTGAAGACCCTGTGTGTTTGCAAGAACATATGTTGCTGTGCTGGATGGCCGGAGCCTGTGAAGGGAGGTGGCTAGAGCCTGTGAAGGGACGGTGGCTAGAGCCTGTAAAGAGGCAGTGTCTAGAATATCAATAGAGAACGATCAAGACTGCTTTTCTTCATTCGTAATAGGCCCATATAAACATCCTTCATATAAACATCCTCTCATATAAACATCCTCCCATTTGAACATTTTCCCCTGTAAACTTCTATATAAACATACTCCCACATAAACACTCTAGCAAAATTAGAAATAAATAATCATACAAACATCACTATAAATATCCATATGAACATCAATATAAACATCATCCAATATAAACATCCACCAGTATAAGCATTCACCAATACAAACATTCATTTATATACCCATCCTCCAATATAATTATTGCACGGGGGCAACAAATCCCTCCGAGGAAATGTTGCAGTATACGTCCTGACCTGTCAGACGTTAGTCCTTCACGTTATTTCGTTATTAACTAACGTTTAACGTTACGTAAATATAATAGCATTAACGTTAGCCTAACGTAGCCTAGGAAAAAAGTAAATCTTAAATTTTGAAAGAGGCTTTGAAGAGACAGAAATCAATGCATGGAAATAAGCCAGTCTTATGGCAGTGGCTTCAAATGGGTTACCTGGGCTTACTATGCGTCCGGGGTAAATAATCCGGATAAAATCTGACTACCGGTTAGCCGGACTTGAGTCCTGGAGGTGGGAGGTACAATGCCTTCCACCTCCAGGAAGGAGGTGGGAGGCGGGGATATCTGCTGTTTCGAGCTGTAGCAGCGGCGCCCCTCCGACAAGAGAGTGATGGAGCGAATGATGGTGAAAGTGTTTCTTCTTTTAGGGGTGGCCCTACCTTGGAGGTCGGTTTGTTGAAAAAAAAAACTCACTCTATAACTGACGGGGAAGCGCTAAACCCATTAGGTTGGTGTCATACGCTGAGAATGGGAAGCAATATGTTTCGAGCCTAAGAAAATGGGTAGCTCCAATTCCTTTGATCAAGAGCTTTTTACCGGAGCATCTAGGCACGCCACCTACTTGAAGGCTATTCGGAACACTGGTTTCATGAATACTCAAGTTGCAACTTCAATTTGCATTCAGGATATACAGGGTGGGCCAAAAAGTAGGCTTACAATTGTTTCACTATTTGTTTACGTTTTCGATTTAATTTATTCCAAACCATTATTCCAAACCATTATTCCAAACCAGTATTCCAAACCAGTATTCCAAACCATTATTCCAAACCAGTATTCCAAACCAGTATTCCAAACCATTATTCCAAACCATTATTCCAAACCATTATTCCAAACCAGTATTCCAAACCAGTATTCCAAACCATTATTCCAAACCAGTATTCCAAACCAGTATTCCAAACCATTATTCCAAACCAGTATTCCAAACCAGTATTCCAACCTAGTTTCAAACCAGTATTCCAACCAGTATTCCAACCAGTATTCCATACCAGTATTCCAAACCAGTATTCCCCAGTTTCAAACCGTATTCCAAACCTTATTCCATTACCAGTTTCAAACCATTATTCCAACCTTAGTTTCTTTCCAGTATTAACAGTATTCCAACCTTGATTCAAACCATTATTTCCAATCCAGTATTCCAAACCAGTATTCCAATTCCGTATTCCTTATTCCAACCTATTCAACCATTATTCCAACCAGTATTCAACCATTATTCCAACCAGTTTAAACATATTCCAAACCGTATTCCAAACCAGTATTCCCAAACCCTTATTCTACCGTATTCCAAACCATTATTCCATAACCTATTCCAAACCATTATTCCAAACCATTTTCAAACCAGTATTCCCCAGTTTTCCAGTTTCTTATTCCCCATGTATTCCTTATTCCAACCGTATTCCAAACCATTATTCTCCCAGTATTCCAACCAGTATTCCAAATCTTATTCCCCAGATTCCCATTATTCTCAAACCGTTTCAAACCATATTCCCCTTATTCTTACCGTATTCCATCCAGTTTCTTACTCGTTTTCCAACCAGTTTCAACCTTATTCCAACCAGTTTCTTTAATACTCGTTTACCTTATTCCCCTAGATTCTTTTCCGTTTTCTTATTCCCTTAGTTCAAATCCAGTATTCTTATTCCCCAGTTCTTCATCCGTTTCTACTTATTCCCCTTGAGTTCTTTTTCTCGTTTTCTTATTCCCCTTGAGTTCTTTTTCTCGTTTTCTTATTCCCCTTGAGTTCTTTTTCTCGTTTTCTTATTCCCTTGAGTTTTCTTTTCTTTCCTGAGTTCTTTTCGTTTTCTTATTCCCTTGAGTTCTTTTTCTCGTTTTCTTATTCCCTTGAGTCTTTTTCTCGTTTTCTTATTCCCCTTGAGTTCTTTTTCTCGTTTTCTTATTCCCCTTGAGTTCTTTTTCTCGTTTTCTTATTCCCCTTGAGTTCTTTTTCTCGTTTTCTTATTCCCCTTGAGTTCTTTTTCTCGTTTTCTTATTCCCCTTGAGTTCTTTTTCTCGTTTTCTTATTCCCCTTGAGTTCTTTTTCTCGTTTTCTTATTCCCTTGAGTTCTTTTTCTCGTTTTCTTATTCCCTTGAGTTCTTTTCTCGTTTTCTTATTCCCCTTGAGTTCTTTTCTCGTTTTCTTATTCCCTTGATTTTTTTCTCGTTTTCTTATTCCCCTTGAGTTCTTTTTCTCGTTTTCTTATACCCCTTGAGTTCTTTTTCTGTTTTCTAGTTCGCTTGAGTCTCTAGTGTGTGAGGGGTCACGCTGATCGCTAGTTGGGAAAGTGTTGTTGTAGCTGTGTTTGAGGACTGTGGAGTAGTGGAGGGGAGTTAGAAGGTTGGGGGAGCCAGGGGGGGAAGGATGGGGGGTGGAGAGGGGGTGGGGTCAGGAGCCTGGAGGGGAAAAGGTGGTGAGGGAGGAGAGAGAAGAGAGAGTGAGAGAGAGGAGAGAGAGAGAGAAGAGAGAGAGAGAGAGAGAGGAGAAGGAGAGAGGAGAAGGAAGGGGGGGATATCATGAAGGAGGATGAGGAGGAGGGGGGAGGGTATTCTGGCAATGGCTACACACACACTCAAACACATTTGGAAACAAACCATTTCTATCTTCTTGCTCAGATACCCCTCCCTTCCCACACTCACTACACACACACCACACACACACACACACACACACACCACACACACCCACATCATACACACAACACACACACACACACACACACACACACACATCACACACACACACACACACACACACACAACATCACACACAACACACACACAACAACACACCACACACACATCCTAGACAAAATGTAACTAACTACACTAACTAACACACACACACATACATCACACACACAACATACAGGCCTTACACACAATACAACACATACACCAAACACATAAACAACATTCCATATAGTCATATACATACATGTACATACATACATACACATACATATGCATAAATACATATATACATACATACATAACATACATACACATACCGTACACACACAAACTGAACACATACACACTGAACTGTACACGTACACAATCACACACACACACACACACACACACACACACACATCGACATGTGCCTAGGACAAAATGGTAACTAACACACACACAGGTAGTCCAGGTGCCAGTGCACAATTCCTTGGCACCGTGTGTATTTACCAATCTGTACTTGAGTATTTGTGGTCGGAGGGTTGAGGTGCAGCACATACTCCGGCATCTCAACTGGTTGTGTCATGGTATTGCTCTCTCTCCTGGCCTCATGGGCTCTGTTGCTCCTATTCATGAAGCTGTGCATGGAGTCTTCTTCTACCACGGCTTCTTCCAGTTTCTCTTACTTTCTGACCACAATTATAAGCATTTCCTAATATTCTAACGTGTTGGTAACTTTTCACACGTGAATCTGTTTCCGTTCCCTGTCTCTTCCTATGATGTTCTCTGAGAATCTTGTATGCCCTAATCATGTCTCAGCTGGGTCTTCTATCTTCTAATGTCACCAGCTGAAGTTTTTAAATCTTGTAGTTCTCTTCCCTCACTTCTCTCTATATTTTTTTTTGTTCTAGTTGTCTTTGCTGTTACCTTTTTTCTCCTAGGAATGAATTTGTCCTTCACCTCCAGGCATTTTCCAACTAAGTATTCTATCATCTTTTCTTCTCATTCCCTTTCTTATTGTACTGCAAGCATAACTTCTGTCCTTCTTATGTTGTCTTTCAGAAACATTTCTCAATCCCTCTCTTATACTCTGTACTCTTAGGTCGTTCGCGTTCAGTCTTTCCATAATTTATTCCTTCTATATCAGACACTCATATCAAGTTTTGCTGATTCATCACCTTTTTCCTGTGTCCCTTACGTGCTGGCATGAATGTATTTTCATCTTCCTATGACGTATTCAACCCCCATGTATTTATCTATTTCCCAGTCTATTTCTTTATATTTGAAACCTTACATTATTTGTGGCTTTGCTTTTGTTATTTGCGCTTTTGACATAGGGACTCTTCTTGTTAGTGATTGCCCCATTATTATTTTTTAATTGCTTAAGTTAGTCTCTTGCAGTTCGGTGTTGGGTTGTAGTTGCTACTATTTTGGATCCATAAGTCATAATTGTTCTGACTTTGTAATCAAATGACTCCTCTGTGTTTATTCCTCTTTGCTCCTGAAAACTTTGCTGCTTTCCAATGAACAGTACCATTCCTCTCCCATCCCTATACTTTCTAATAAACAGTACCTCTCCTCTCCAGTCCCAGTATTTTCCAGTGAACAGTACCACTCCTCTCCCATACTTGTACCTTTTTCAGTAAATGGTACCCAGCATAGAATATTGTCCCTGTTATCTCTACTTTATCTGTTTAATTGCTATAATGTTCAGGGGTGCCTCTGATAATAATCGTTCTCTTAATTTACCGCTTGTTTGCTATTCTTTTATCATACTATTATTAAATTTATGTTCTACTCGCTTCTTGTTTACTTTTGGGTTTGGAGAAAGAGGATATAAAGCTGGGGGTGAAGTGATTACTTGAGCAGAGGTGAGTGAAGTTATGGGAGGGAGTCTTGTACCTAGTGTTGGTGTAGATTAGTTTAAAGGGGTCAGAGTTTATGGAGAAGGGAAGGGGTGTGGTTGATTGTGAGTTGTTCTTGAGTAGGAGAGGAGTTGCCACTCCTTCCGTCATGTCCTTTCCTCCCTACCTATCCTCCTCCACACCACTACTGGCTCTTTGTCAGCTGATTGTCCTCAGGTAGTTCCTGTCCTCAGATAGTTCCTGAACTAACTTCAGGATTCCGTACACCAAAACAAGCCCCTGCGCAGAATCTAATTGAATTTTATATTCGCAGAGCTTCTACGACTGTTATTTATATGATTACATCTTTGCATTTCCAGTGATCAGTGATTTTCAGTGATCTACAACAGCGTTTGCAAGAAAAAAAAAGAAACTTTACCCACACATATATATTGCACTACACAAATAATCCATTTACAAAGTCACAGTAACACAAAAGAGTGAGAAAGCCAGTATATATAGGCCAGGGGGACAAGGACGAGACCAAGAGAGGAAGAAAAAGAAGTGGTAGCAGTAAGGCTGGAAGTGGAAGTAGTAGTAGTTGTTGTAGAAGTAGTGTTAGTAGAAAGTAGAGAGTGTAGTTTAGTGGAACAAGAAATGGGAGTGAAGGGTGAAAGGAGGCACTAGTAATGGCAGTAGCAGTAGTAGTAGAAATGGAGTGGTAGTCGTAGTTGCACGTTTTGCTTCAGAGTTTCGTTGCATTGTTTTGAATCATTGACTCTTTACATATAATTCATGGTATTTAGGTCTATCAGTTCTGATCAGTTTCTTAAAGACGAGGCTTAATGCTTTGAGTCTTCGTATGATTTATGTCTTACGGGTCGTATGAGCTAGTTGTCCTGTTCTTCACTTGACTCATTCTTAGAATTCTGTGTAATATTGGGACTAAATCCGGGCAGAGTTACTGAACGTGAGATTTTAACAAGCGCATTATACAGTCAGTATTGTTTTAGACGCTTTGTTCTAGAAATTTCTTCCTGTGCAAGAGAAAGAAAGAAGTTAGCAAAGAGAATGAGAGCGAGAAAAAGAGAGAAGCGCGGAGAACACGCGCCCGAGCGAGAGAGCGAGACCTGGCAAGTGCCAACTAGGGAGCCAGGTGACAGGCACTGTGAGGTCAGAGCTTTGGAGTGCTGCCTAACACCTGCTCGAGCGCTATGTCACCTCTGTTGACAGATGCACCTTTCCCCCCCCCAGTGCTATGATTTGTGTAATAACAGGAGAGTCCCCCTCCCACACGCCAATTGTTATTTTTAAACAAGTCGTCTGGCGCACCTTGGCTGAATGCTGTTAACATCGAAGTGTAGCAAGACAATGGTTACACCTTAACGAAGAGTGAGATCGTATATTGCTAAGTTCTGGTCTTCCCCGTTTTCCTTGGTATTGTTCGCTGCCTTCAGAGTTTATTGACATTGGGTTGGGGTAAATTTGTCCGGTGTTGGATGAGGCAAGACCTTTTAGGTTATATTGCTTGGTGCTGTTGATGTATCTGCTGTTGTAACCGCAGCTGCTGAGGCTGCTGTTGTTGTTGTAATTGCTGTAGCTGATGTAGCTGCCGTCGCTCCTGTAGGTGATGTAGTTGCTTTGCCTGTTGTTGCTGTTGTAATTGATGTAGCTGATGTAGTTTCCGTCGCTACTGTAGTTGATGTGCCTGCTGTAGCTACTGTGCTTACAGTAGCTGCTGTGCCTGCTGTAGTTACTATGCCTGCTGTAGCTGCTGTGCCTGCAGTAGCTACTGCAGGCACAGGTCGCTGTACGTGACCTGTTCATCACCGGTCACGAATACTTTCAATCCCGTAATTAAAGAGATTAAAGTAACCTTCCGGTGTAAATACACTGAGATGCATACGCTACTCAGTATACATGTTTCAAAACGATGGACCCGATTTGAATATATATTGCTTTGAAATTGGGTCATTCATTTTCAAACATCGTATATATATGCTAGAGTTGTCTGTAGCCGTTGTTAAAGATACTTTGGTTGATGCCCATCTTCTGTACCTGTTGAAGTAACAGTACTGTACCTGTTGTAGATACTTGTCAGACGCAGTAATAACTGCGTACAGTAAGAGTTACCGTGATAATTTTTGTAAGATTTATTCTTGAATATTGTATATGTGATTTTTAATACATCAGAAGAAAACGTGATTTGAACCTCACTCGTCGTCAGTGGGGACCTACTCGTTGTCAGTGGGGACCCACTCGTCAGTGGGGACCTACTCGTTGTCAGTGGGGACCCACTCGTCAGTGGGGATCTACTCGTTGTCAGTGGGGACTCACTCGTTGTCAGTGGGAACCCACTCGCTGTCAATGGGGACCTACTCGCTGTCAGTAGGGACCCACTCTTTGTCAGTGGGGACCCACTCGTTGTCAATGGGGACACACTCGTTGTCAGTGGAGACCCACTCGTTGTCAGTGGGAACCCACTCGTTGTCAGTGGAGACCCACTCGTTGTCAGTGGGGACCCACTCGTTGTCAATGGGGACCCACTCGTTGTCAGTGGAGACCCACTCGTTGTCAATGGGGACCCACTCGTTGTCAGTGGAGACCCACTCGTTGTCAGTGGAGACCCACTCGTTGTCAGTGGAGACCCACTCGTTGTCAGTGGAGACCCACTCGTTGTCAATGGGGACCCACTCGTTGTCAGTGGAGACCCACTCGTTGTCAGTGGGAACCCACTCGTTGTCAGTGGAGACCCACTCGTTGTCAGTGGGGACCCACTCGTTGTCAATGGGGACCCACTCGTTGTCAGTGGGGACCCACTCGTTGTCAGTGGGGACCCACTCGTTGTCAGTGGAGACCCACTCGTTGTCAGTGGGGACCCACTCGTTGTCAATGGGGACCCACTCGTTGTCAGTGGAGACCCACTCGTTGTCAATGGGGACCCACTCGTTGTCAGTGGGAACCCACTCGTTGTCAGTGGAGACCCACTCGTTGTCAGTGGGGACCCACTCGTTGTCAGTGGAGACCCACTCGTTGTCAGTGGAGACCCACTCGTTGTCAATGGGGACCCACTCGTTGTCAGTGGAGACCCACTCGTTGTCAGTGGGGACCCACTCGTTGTCCGTGAGGAATATACCCGTTTATTTTTTTTAGTTTGTTTTACTTGTTTGTTTTATTTCGTTGTCTTTTCATGGTTTATTTTGCATGATTTATATAGTATTTACAGGTTCTTTATGGTGGGGCTGGTTTTTACACGGGTTGGTTTTACATGAGCTGGTTTGTTTTACTCGGGTTTGCTTTAACGTGATTTATTGTGATTATTTTTCATGGTTTATTTTACAAGGATAGGTTTATTTTTAATGCCTCTGCTGATGTTTTATGGTTGGATTTATATTAAATGGTTGGGTATATTTTAGATGGTTGAGTTTATTTTTCATGAATGGGTCTGTTTTTTATGGGTTTTATATTTATGGGGTTTATTTTCATCAATAGGTTTGTTTTTTCATTAGTTTTTCATGGGTTTATTTTTCATGGGTTTGATATTCATAGGTTTTATAATTATGGGATTTATTTTTCATAAATGGGTCTGTTTTACATGGGTTTGCTTTTCATGGGTTTATTTTTCATAGGTTTATTTTTCATGGGTTAGATATGGGGTTTAATTTACAACGATTGAGTCCGTTTTTACATAAGAACCTGAATGTTTTAGCCAGTGGAAAAAAAAAACCGAGAGAAAAATGTGAATGTTTCTTGACTGTTAATGTAGTGTGTTGAATTAATGATGACATGTTAGTTCCCCCTTGAAGGTCAAAGTGCTCTATGTACCCTCGTTAATTGCGGCCCCACTCACGTTTAACGAGTGTTACAGTAATTTATTTCGCAATTTAGTAGTTTAATGCATTTTATTATGTTTTATTATTTATCGTTAGGTCTCCATAGTATGGGGATAACTATAATTATCTGGTTTATATTTTTTTTTATTTCTTCCTCTATTCGTTTATAACTCGAGAACGTCTCATCCGACTGGAATCAGACGTCGAATGTATGTATGAATGTTGGTGTGATTACTACACCTCCAAGGTGCTTTGGTCAGTATCATATACATAATTCCGATAACTTGAGAAAGCTTCTTCCGATCGGCTTCAAACTTTCGACATTAGTGTATCTCACTTAAAAAACCTGAGATTATTGAAGAGTAAAGGTTCCATTATTAATTTTTTTATTTTTAAGTGGTATGTAAATAATTAACTTAAAAATACCTAGAGTAAACCTCTTCTGTGAGGCTTCAATATTTAATGGCAGATGCAGTTATGCCCAGAATTAAACTTGGTTTGGGTAGCACTTCCATCATGGTAGCACTTCCATCATAGTAGCACTTCCATCATGGTAGCACTTCCATCATGGTAGCACTTCCATCATGGTAGCACTTCCATCATGGTAGCACTTCCATCATGGTAGCACTATCATCACATACAAGGAAACATCATTTGGTTGATGCTTGTGTCGTCAGATACACGGGTGTTTTGGCATCTGTAAGATGCGTTGGCAGCTGTACAGGTGTAGAGCTGCGTTGGCACTGCAGACGAGTTCTCGCCATCATAGTAGCGCTCGCTGTTGGCAGGGTTGCAACAATGTTGGCAGGGTTGCAACCCCAGTTCTTGCCCAAGGTTCGAGTGTCGTCGCTTCTACAACGTGGGTGTGCACCGTTCATCTTTGTTCAATGGCCTACGGTGTGAACGTTCATCCTTTTAAAAGTCTTAGTGGATTTAACTGGATTAGAATAATCAAAACTTTGTTCGTGTGTGTGTGTGTGTGTGTGTGTGTGTGTGTGTGTGTGCTCACCTAATTGTACTCACCTAATTGTGGTTGCAGGGGTCGAGACTCAGCTCCTGGCCCCCGCCTCTTCGCTGTCCGCTACTGGGTCTCTGCTCTCCCTGCTCCATGAGCTTTATCATACCTTGTCTTAAAACTATGTATGGTTCCTGCCTCCACTATATCGTTCGCTAGACTATTCCACTTCCTGACTACTCTATGGCTGAAGAAATGCTTCCTAACATCTTTTTGACTCATCTGAGTCTTCAGCTTCCAGTTGTGCTCCCTTGTTTCTGTGTTCCCTCTCTGGAACATCCTGTCACTATCTACCTTGTCAATTCCCCGCAGTATTTTGTATGTCGTTATCATGTCTCCTCTAACCCTTCTGTCCTTCAGTGTTGTTAGTCACATTTCCCTCAACCTTTCTTCATAGGGCAGTCCCCTGAGTTGTGGAACTAGCCTTGTCGCAAACCTTTGCCCTTTCTCTAATTTCTTGACGTGCTTGACCAGGTGTGGGTTCCAGACTGGTGCTGCATACTCTAGTATGGGTCTGACGTACAAGGTGTACAGTGTCTTGAACGATTCCTTGTTAAGGTAACGGAACGCTAATCTTAGGTTTGCCAGTCGCCAATATGCTGCCGCAGTTATCTGGTTGATGTGTGCTTCCGGAGACGTGCTTGGTGTTATACTCACCCCCAAGGTCTTTCTCCTTAGATGAGGTTTGTAGCCTTTGTCCACCTAGCCTGTACTCTGTCAGCGGTCTTCTTTTCCCTTCTCCGATCTTCATGACTTTGCATTTGGTGGGATTAAATTCGAGAAGCCAGTTGCTAGACCAGATGTCAAGCTTGTCCAGGTCTCGTTGAAGTCCTGCTTGGTCCTCATCCGATGTGATTTTCCTCATTAATTTCACATCATCTGCGAACAGAGACACTTCTGAGTCTATATCGTCCCTCATGTCATTCACATATACCAAGAATGGCACTGGTCCTAGGACTGACCCCTGCGGTACCCCGCTCGTCACAGGCGCCCACTGTGATACCTCATCACGCACCATGACCCGTTGTTGCCTCCCTGTTATACACGCTTGGTCTTCCAACTTCTTTACTAATCTCATATGAGGAACTGTGTCGAAGGCCTTCCTGCAGGCCAGGAAAATGCAATCAACCCACCCTTCTCTTTCTTGCCTTACCTCTGTTACTTTATCATAGAACTCCAAAAGGTGTGTGTGTGTGTGGTCATGTTATACGACTGGTGATTCTCCATGTCATGTAGGTTCTCACCCAGTGCCTGACTCTACCAAGCTTAGGTTCTCTCCCAGTGTCTTATTCCATCAAGCTTAGGTTCTCTTCCAGTGCCTGATTCCACCAAGCTTAGGTTCTCTCCCAGTTCCTGACTTTTCCAAGCTTAGGTTCTCACCCAGTTCCTGACTCTACCAAACTTAAGTTCTCTTCCAGTGCCTGATTCCACGAAGCTTAGGTTCTCTCCCAGTGTCTGATTACCAAGCTTGGTTCTCTCCCAGTGCCTTATTCCACCAAGCTTAGGTTCTCTTCCAGTGCCTGATTCCACCAAGCTTAGGTTCTCTCCCAGTTCCTGACTCTTCCAAGCTTAGGTTCTCACCCAGTGCCTGACTACCAAACTTAAGTTCTCTGCCAGTGCATTATTCCACCAAGCTTAGGTTCTCACCCAGTGCCTGACTCTACCAAGCTGTCTTCTTGAGGTATGCATCCTCTGAGAGCCGAAAACTAAGTGATAACGACAAACTCTTAAAATCAATATTAATATAAGAGCTCAACTTTTCACTAGATCACCGAAAGAATAAATCAAAGCTCTTAGTTAAGATTGGGTGTATTCCATTAAGCGAACTTGTGAAGAAGATAGGCAGAGACTTCTTAAATTTATTTACAAGCTAAGAGCTGTTACATACCTCGGCTTATTTAAAAGCCTTTCCCCTAGAATTATCTTTATTAGATCTCTGATGTTATGAAATGTATAAATAGGGAACAGGATGAAGTTGAAGCCAGCTGTGGGCCAGTTAACCCTAGCCAGCTCCGGTTAACTGACTTTATTTCAACAGTCTTTGTATACTACGCGAACATGTGCCTGACTTCAGTCATTGAAGGTATCAAGAATCGCAGATGAAGTGATGTTAATGAGAAAGATACAGTCAGAGTGCAGTTGCTGTTTGCTACCCGTCTTGTGGTATAGAAGCTGTCTTCTCTTTTCTACGAAGTGGAACCAAGTGTGAACACTTAACAATATGAGGCTTATATATAGCAATAAAGCCACTCACAAGAAGTAAAACACCTCGCACAGTACTCTAGTCTGTCCAAACATCGTTGGTAAAAACAAAGCTGAGAACCCAAGAGAGTGGTGCATACTCAAGCTCGTATACAGTTGTGCAGCCTCTGCTGTCGACCAGGTACGAGATACGCCTTGGTTCTGCCACCTTCGTGGCTGCTGCCTCATAAGATTTACCTCGTGATTCTTTATAGACATTTTGGAGTCCTACTTCACTCCTAGGATAGCATTTAATCACCGAACTGTAACACTCTTCCATCCATTATATTACCACAGCTCCAGTGTTAACATAATGCTGCCTTATGACCATCATCATATAGCTGTAAGCTGGTGACCGGTAACCGTGAAAGCATTTAGCATTTCCTCTTTTGCAGAGGTAAATGTTAGTGGAGTCATCAACTGTACATCAACATGGGATTATGGGCGAAGTAGGTCACTCTACTACACATTCCACAACAACGTAAATTTATTTTTATTTAACAAACCGACATCAATAAACCAACAACAATAAACCAGCAACAATAAACCAGCAACAATAAACCAGCAACAATAATGAAGCAACAATAATCCAGCAACAATAAACCAACAACAATAAACCAACAATAATAAAGCAACAACAATAAAAAACAACAATAAAACAGAAACAATAAACCAACAAAAACAATAAACCAGCAACACTAAAGCAACAACAATAAACCAATAGCAATAAACTAACAACAATAAAACAATAACAATTAACCAACAACAATAAAACAACAACAATAAAACAGTATTACTAACAATGCTGGTAAAGGAAGGAAGAAAACCAACAAGGGATGAAGGAATAGATGAGTGTAAGAAGGGGAAAAAGAATAACATGAAAAAAAGTAGTTTTGAAGGAGTCAGGAAAGAATTCTGAATAGGAGATTGAGGTGGACGAGGCAGCCATTGCGGAGGACGCACTGTGTGAGAGTGAAGGTAAGTACGGAGGTCCGTGTGAGAGTGGTCAGGAGAGTGCCAGGGGCTGTAGTGCCTGTATTGGCACCTCTACAAAACGGAGAGAGGGTAAATCAATTGTGAATTGTACTTTGCTTTTGGATGGTGAGGATGTTTCGTCTCTCTGTCTGTCTGTCTGTCTATATGTCTGTCTGTCTGTCTGTCTGTCTGTCTGTCTGTCTGTCTGTCTGTCTCTGTCTGTCTGTCTGTCTGTCTGTCTGTCTGTCTGTCTGTCTGTCTCGTCTGTCTCTCTCTCTCTCTCTCTCTCTCTCTCTCTCTCTCTCTCTCTCTCTCTCTCTCTCTCTCTCTCTCTCTCTCGGCCCCTGCAACCACAAATAGGTGAGTACATACGCATACACACACACACACACACACACACACACACACATATTTCGACATCTAAGTAAGGCGTCATTCACGTCACTGTACACCGTGTACGTCAGGCCCATATTGGAGTATGCAGCACCAGTATGGAACCCACATGTGGTCAAACACGTCAAGAAATTAGAGAAAGTGCAAAGGTTTGCAAAAAGAATAGTCCTTAAGCTGAGTGGTTTGTCTTCCGAGGAGAGGTTAAAAGAACTCAATCTGACAACACTGGACGACAGGAGGGATAGGGGGCGGATATAATAACATATAAAATACTGAGAGGAATTGACAAGGTGGACAGGGACAGAATGTTTCAGAGATGTGACACAAGGGGTCACAACTGGAAGTTGAAAACTCAAATGAATCACAAGAATGTTAGGAAGTATTTCTTTAGTCACTGAGTGGTACAGTCTGGAGAGTGATGTAGTGGAGGCAGGATCCATGCATAGCTAAGACAAGGCTCTTGAAGCAGGGAGAGAGTGGACCTAGTAGAGACCAGCGAAGAGGCGGTACTAGGAGCTGTGAATCGACCCCTGCAACCACGTATAGGTGAGTACACACGCACACTGCACGCAATTTGGCAAAGTGATCTTAAATGAGTGATCTTAAAAAATGAAGGCAATTGTGTAGAGGGAGGGTCAAAGTAGGGTGTGTAGTAGTGTACTCACCTATCTGTACTAGGCAATTTGTGCTTGCAGAGGTCGAATCTCAGCTCCTGGTCCTTCCTCTTGAACTGACCGCTACTGAGCTCATGCACTCCTGACTTTGAAGCAGGTAATATGGAAAATTAATTGTGTTCGAAGACTTACAGAGAATGGGTGTTTTTGGATAGTGGGTGTTGAGAGGCCTACCCATAGCATGCCTATAGTCAATCCGACCTCAGCTGCCCTTCTTCCCAACTAAGCCTCCTGGTTGATAGCCTGATCACTAAGGCTGTTAGTGCTAGTAACTGTTAGGAGACGGTCTTTTGGGAATACTTTGATGACCTTTTCTATTTGGACGCATTATTGTGTTGCTTCGTCATAGCTGTTGACAAAGCTCTTTTTTAAATGTAAATTAGCTGGTGGAGGGTTGGGTTGTTTTATAAGTAATTATGTGATGGAAGAGAAGTAATCGTGTGATGGAAGAGAAGTAATCGTGTGATGGAAGAGAAGTAATCATGTGATGGATGGGTCTTCAAGAGTAAGATTAATTTTACGGATAGGTCCTCAAGAGGGAGAAGAAGGAAGTGGTAGACAAGTCTTCAATAGGAAGAGTAGCCATTTTATAAATTAATCGAGAGGATAGTCATCATGTGAAGGACATGTCTTCTAGATGATCGATAATCATGTGATGGACAGATCTTCAAGAGAAATAATCATGCGGGTGGAAGGGTCTTCATGTGATGGACGAGTCTTCAGGAGGAAGGTCAATCACACGTCCGCAAGAGCCTGACTGAAGGACCAACTCTGCTGCTGGAAAATAGTCTGTTGTGAAATAGAGTTTTCAAACTGTGTTATCTTCACCATGTATCTAAATCCCATTAAGAACGTTAGTTGAATTTTTTTTTTCACAATTCATTGCATCCTGATTCATGTAAATAGTTTGAGAAATCCTCTTTGAGTTTCGCAATGAAATGTTTAATGCTCAGTAAAGTAAGTTTGCAGGTTTTATTCCCTTGAGATTTGATGACTTGTGCTTCATATTTTTATTTCTATCGTTACTTTATTTGCATTACTTAGTTTTTTTAAAAAGCATTTGCTTTGATATTATGCCGAGCTGCTCACGATTAGCGAAGCGGTTTCTCTATACCGTCACGACGTCTTCGTAAAGTGCGTTGCGACCGAACAAACGACGCGATGAATGGATATTTAATTGATTTCGGATGTTCTTTATTGCTATACGTATTTAACATAGTTAACTTGTTTACCTTCGCTTAAGAAACACGATGCCCTTCTTGGCGTCACTCCTGACGGTAACCTATTATGGAATTCCTTTGATCTTAAGTGTTATTGACAGGAAGTTCCAATTCTCGAAACTGTTTGCCTAATCAAGTTTAATGTCGAGTGTAAATGCATTTATGTCCTTTTTTTCGGAGGTATATTTGCAAGTTTTACTCTAAACTTTTTCTGTTGACAGTTTTAAGGACACAATTAAACAGTCTTCTGACGCAGGTCTTTGTCAGGTGATGACCCGCTCAGTGGGTAAGTGAAGTCTGGGGTACAGTTGTTGGGCACCAGTGAACGCTGAGGTACCATTGCTGGGTACCAGTGGAGGCTGGGGTAACGTTGATGGGTACCAGTGATTAACCAACCATTAATTACCGCTTCTAGGTTTCGTTCCCTATTTAAAAAAAAAGTTCATATTATGTATCCTCTAGCATATTATTATTATTATTATTATTATTATTATTATTATATTATTATTTTTATTATTATTATTTTATTATTATTATTATTATTATTATTATTATTATTATTATTATTATTATTATTATTATTATTATTAAGTTTTTCTGCGGTTATCAGTAATGTACGTAAGTCAGCCGGGGGTCAAGTACGATATCTTCACAACGTTTCACGAAATCGCAAGCAGATCAGGGAACGAGTGGGGGATTGAACTCATGGCAACCGAGTCCTAAAACATCTCTGGCCAGTGCGTTAACCACTCGACCACTAGATATATTTCCATACACCATAGTTAGGTTAGCATGGGCCACTACTGTGACCACAAATGCAGACTTTGTGACTTTATGTTTATACTCAACATACTGCACTCACATAGCTGTATCTGAGAACGAAAGGAGAAGGGAAAGAAGAGAAGGAGAGGAAGAGGAGAGGAGAGTATGTGATTCAACAAGTCAGCACAGTTGGTTTACACATGAGAGATTAGTGGATATATATGTCAAGAGGAGACGGATCTCACAGAAATGTGATCATGGGGGCTAATGGTGATCGCGCAGCCCCGGGGATTGTTTTAGGAAGGCAAGTTGAAGGTCACGTCGATGCCTCGACCTATCTGTGTGTTTACCCTTGAGGGTAGGAAGCTGTCTTCACTCTAGTCAACAGTTATAAATCCTCACACGTGTATATTTGTTTAGAACTGGTGTAGCACTCACACCTTAGTCTAAATATACATTTTACTTCGCTTATATTATACAAGGATGTGTAGGGATCGAGATCAGTCATAAGAGATTTCCTTTATAATTGGTTCGGTGTTTACAGTAATTTTTGGTTATAGTGTAAATTTAAGTTGCAGTGTATTTTAGTGTATTTTAGGCCGTGAATCCTCCTGTATACTGTTGATTTTGAAGCCTCCAATACATTATGCTGTGGGCTGTGAAGTCACACGTAGGACGTGAAGCCTTCCTTATATTGAATTGTATGATGTTATGTTGAAAATGCTATAAAATACCGAAAAGTTGATGATTAAGACAGTTGGGTATCTTTATTATCGAAACGTTTCGACTACACAGTAGACTTCTTCAGTCAAATACAAAGGGAGCAGTAGTAATGAGATAAAGATGATGTAATCAGTCCATCAACCTTGGAGAAAAAGTATTTGAGGTGGTCAGTCCCTCAGCCTGGAGAAGAGTTCAGCTCCATGGTCTGGAACCATATCGTTCCAGATTATAAATGGTTTTCACAGAGTTCATTGTAAAACGATTTTCAGCAGCTGCCATGTTTTTCCCCCCACGCCTCTTTCTGAATGAGGCTTCGAAGTGGTGTGTCTCATTTCGTCCGAACTGGGAAGCCAAACAGTAAAAAATGCCACAAATTTCCATTATATGGAAAGAAAATGGTTAGTAGAAGCTTTTTAGAATGGCTAGGGATTCATTTTCAAGGGAAAAATATATACTAAACAGAATTGCACCAAAAAGTAAAGTGTATACTGACTGTAAGTTGTAGTCTGAAAATTTTATCTGTCATGACTCACGAAATCGTAATGACACGATTGCAAACAAACCATACCACGGGTGGGGTTCGAACCCCACCCGTGGTATGGTTTATCTGTCATCTTAGGTATCCACGAGGAGAGAAAAGACCGGCATTCAGAGTGCAAAACATTTACCAGGCTTCTGTTTCGCATTCACAAAGCTGGAGAGTAATAACAACCTGCTGTCCCGCTCCTTAGTTAAGGTCGTGGATATTGCAATCAGGCAGAGGATTGGCGTAATGCAGGTGACTTGAGTAAAGCTGCCTCCACTTGACGATTATCACTGACATAATGGCGAACCACCGCTGCTTTCATGAATGCTCCCCTTCACCTCTGACGATTATCATGATAACATCAACTCTGCCGCTGTTACTGCTCTTCGCCTTAGCAGTTGCTGGCATTGCTGTGGGCTCAATCTAGCCAGCTGTTGCACTGTGGGCATTGGGTTGGTTCCTGACTGGCCTCTGTAAACTGGCCTTGTACCATGCTGTTACATTTCTGACATTCGGCGATCTCACCGTCATCCTAATTAAACATCAACATTCCTCCTGAGTAATACATTGGCCTTCGTTCTACTCCTAAGGACCTGTTGTCTTATTGTTTCTCAATCACTGCCGTTATGCTCTACGGACTGTTTGCCTGTGTTTTTCATGTGCGATAGCTTAGTGTGCTCATGTGATTGCTTTGACATTGGGCATCAGATCTCGTCATTCATAAAGGCCTGATACATTATATGCCTTCTGATACAACATGCATATGCACATGTACTGTCATAGTGCACCGATACACAATATTGCACTGATAACATCTCATACTCCTGTGCATTCAGTGATATACATTCATAGTGCACATGATATCATTCATAGTGCACATGATAACATTCATGCAATGCATCATTGATAAAATTCATAGGCAATGATACATTCATGAGTGCACATGATAACATTCATAATGCACATGATAACATTCATAGTGCACATGATAACATTCATAGTGCACATGATAACATTCATAGTGCACATGATAATATTCATAG
This sequence comes from Cherax destructor, assembly GCA_009830355.1. Lineage (NCBI taxonomy): Eukaryota > Metazoa > Arthropoda > Malacostraca > Decapoda > Parastacidae > Cherax > Cherax destructor. Next base: position 20,393 of record WNWK01007833.1, read on the forward strand.
TGCACATGATAACATTCATAGTGCACATGATAACATTCAAAGTGCACATGATAACATTCATAATGCACATGATAACATTCATAGTGCACATGATAACATTCATAGTGCACATGATAACATTCATAGTGCACATGATAACATTCAAAGTGACAGAATCCCCACTTTTACATTGTTGGTGCCAAAGTCGTTTTACCGACGTTCTTGCGTAGTCTTGCTTGCGTAGTCTTGCTTGCGTAGTCTTGCTTACGTAGTTTGTGTTTGTGAAAATAGGGAAATTTGTTTGCTTAATCTGGGTATCCTGACATCTCGATGCAGACCTGGCACTGTCAAGGAAATTTTGTTGACAAAAATGCTTCCTGTCAAAATCGATAACTGGCACCTTTCCTGGGTCACCTTAGATGGCACCTAGTCTCAGTCCCCTTAGATGGCACCTATTCTCGATTCCATTAGATGGCACCTCGCCTGGGCCACCTTAGATGGCATCTAACCTGGATCCCCTTAGATGGCACCTAGCTTGTATCCCCTTAGATGGCACTTAGCCTCGATTCATTCAGATAGATGGCACCTAGGCTCGATTCCTTTAGACAGATGGCACCTAGCCTCGACATCCCAAATATATTAAAACTAATAACATGACCAGCTGCATGCTGGCTTTCAAAACCCAGGAACACTTGAGCTTAAGATTAATACAGGAAAATTCTCGCCTCCTGGAACACGTCAAGACGAATGTGAGGGTTGAGGTATGCTTGAAGACTGGTCTGAGAGAGAGAGAGAGAGAGAGAGAGAGAGAGAGAGAGAGAGAGAGAGAGAGAGAGAGACAGACAGACAGACAGACAGAGACAGAGACAGAGACAGACAGACAGACAGACAGAGACAGACATAAAGACAGAGAGAAAGAGTAAAAATGAGAGAAAATGAGAGAAAGAGAAAATAAGAGAAAGAGAAAAATAGAGAAAGAGAAAATGAGGGAAAAAAGAGAGAAAAAGAAAAATAGAAAAAAGAGAGGAAAAGAAAGAAAGAAAGAAAGAGAGAGAGAGAGAGAGAGAGAGCAAAAGACAAAGAGAAAAAAGAGCAGTAGAGCATGGGTGTGCACTCTCACACACACCGTGCACCACCACACCCACAGTCCTTTACCACTCTTCAATCGTTAGCCTCCAGGAAGGCATCTACCCCCCGCCTACCTTTCCTTTGAAAAATCATCTTCGTGTGTGTGTGTGTGTGTGTGTGTGTGTGTGTGTGTGTGTGTGTGTGTGTGTGTGTGTGTGTGTGGTGTCACGTAAGAAGGGAGTAACACTGCAGCAAGCCTACTGGCCCATAGTAGGCAAGTCCTTCTTACACCCTGACCCTTCGTTTTCTTGCAGCTAAGGTGATGATCAGCCTGTCCCCCACTGGCTGTATGGCCCTAGCGACTCTAGCGCTTCCCCCGTGGGAAAAAAAATCAAGCACAAAATAGAAAGCCTCTGTTTAAAACGATGCAGCTCTCCCTCTCTCTCTTTACCATCCCTGGTTTATTTTAAAAGGGATTTTTTTTTTGTAATGGACAGAGTAGGTTTAATAATTATATGAATTTTTCGTAGCAAATTAGTCACCATATATTTTCATCTCTAAAACTTCGTCCAGCTCCTTAGGAAACAGAGGGGCGTTACCACTTTGGATCGCCACGCTGAAATCCATCGGCCTCTTCCCAACAAGGCAGTGGGAGCCCCCAAAGTGGGGAAACACAATTTTCATATTTTTTTCCTTCTATTAATGCACAGAAAAAAAAGTTAATTACCCCAATGATTCCATTGAAAAGGAAATATTACAGGAATATAAGTGTACTAGGAAAATGGAAGGTCAACATACCGTATTTTCCGGCATATAAGACGCACGACAGAAGAGTTTTGTTTCATAGCCTGAAACAATGTCTGTAGCATTGTTTCAGACTATGGAACAAAACTCTTCTCCAGGTTGTGGGACTGACCACCTCAAAACTACGTCTTCAAGAGTGATGGACTGATGACATCGTCTTCACATCTTTACTGCTTCTGCCAACTTGTCTGTACTCGACTGAAGAAGCCTGCTGTGTAGGCGATACGTATCGGAATAAAGATGCTAACTGTTGAATATGTATCTTACTTACCAACCTGATATTCACGTCATAGGATTTATTTAGCTCATCCTAGGTTATGTATCAGGTTACATCTACATCGACACATTCATTACTGAGCTCATCCTAGGTTGTTCATGACTGCAAATGTTATTTTTTCCCTCTCCACCTCTGCATCCACCCCCTCATATTCTTTCTCTTCCCCTCTCAACTGCGCCTTTTACTCCTTTAATTTCTCTCTCTCTCTCTCTCTCTCTCTCTCTCTCTCTCTCTCTCTCTCTCTCTCTCTCTCTCTCTCTCTCTCTCTCTCTCTCTCTCTCTCTCTATCTCTCTATCTTTAAAAACATTTCTACTGTTTCATGTAAAGCAAAAAAAAAATCTTGCTGTCTCATTCTTCACTCATTTTCTAAAGTTTGCTACTCTTAGTCCTAATTAAAGCCACCAACTTCTGTTCCAGTCTTTGCGGTAGCTCTTGCTTGAGGTTCCAGCATTTTTCCGCCTCTCAGTGAGGTCAGCGTAGACACCATCTTCTAAAAGAGCACAACAAGAGGACTTGTACATCGACCTTGTGTACGTGTGTCTGTTAGGAGTTCTGTCTAGTCGGGTGTGTTAAGGTACCGCGTCACTGAAAGCCTTGCCAGAAGTGCGAGTATTAGCTGGTGTGTTTAACAAATCGGGTGTGTTTGTTCTGGTTAGGTGAGTTTAACTGTGAGGCATATGAGCACAAACCGGTGCCTCAGCATTGTCAGTATACACGTATGAGTTCTAGTTAGAACTGTCAAGTGAAAGAGAGAGAGAGAGAGAGAGAGAGAGAGAGAGAGAGAGAAGAGAGAGAGAGAGAGAGAGAGAGAGAGAGAAACAGGTGTCACTTCCCACGGAGTCTGACAAAGGCTCAGGAGACTTCGCCTTCTCCAACTTTGGTTGTCCTGCACTCTATTGCCTTCCCCTCTCTCTCTCTCCACCTACCATGATGCTGACTGCACTCAGTTCACATTTTCCTTCAATTCCTTATCAAGCAAATTCTTGGGTAGCTTTGGGAAAAGGCTGGACAAATACATGAGTGGCTTTGATAAGTGTTTGCCTTGTATGGGCCAGTAGGTCTGCTGCAGTGTTCCTCCATTCTTATGTTCTTATCACTCATGCTTAGAAACTTTCAATCGCAATACATATTCTAATACTAAAGATAAATTTCCCTTCTCTCTATCTCTTCTATCCGCATCACTCCACTCAATCTTTTAATTTACTTTTTTTTAGCGTTTACTCTCCCTGTCTACTATTCCTTCCGTCACTCAATTTACAACCTCTGTTTACCTTTCCCAGTATCTCCACGATAAAGTTTCCCAAATGATACACAAGTGACTCATTCTTTAACTTGTAGAGTTTCTAATCCATCTTTTAGTGAAGACCGTCTCAGATCCATCCAACAAACATTCTCAGCAGTCCCTTACAGGTCCGTCTCAAATCCAACCTACCCAGCACTCTCCACCCTATATATATACTCATGTACTCTTCACCCAAGTAGATCTGTTTGTGACTTGATAATCCCCACTGTGTGGGTGAAACGTAGCCAATAAAGGATCATATTATACTGCATTTGTGTTCATTTCCTTCCCTGCATCCTACTTCCTGCATCCTTTATCTTGGTCTCAAGATTTTCCAAACATTATGCGGTGTTGGTGCGTGTGAGTGACATCTCTAACGGTGTGGTAAACGATAGCGCTTATTGGGTCAGGTAGGAACATTTCTGCCTGTTGTGCATTCCCTGTCTGTAACTTGTCGTTGTCCTGTAATGTGTAGCTGCCTTTAACGTGTCCCTGCCTGTAATGTATTGATGGTCGGTAGTGTGGTTGCAATGTGTCACGGATTTGTGATATGACGCTGGCCTGACATATCACACTGCCCTGTAATATAACGCTGGCCTGACATATCACACTGCCCTGTAATATGACGCTGGGTTGAGCCCAGCTCTTGGGCCTATCCTTTTCATTTCGGTAAAATTGGCATTCCTCGCGGTCTGCCTTTTTTGACATCTGTCATAAATACTTTTGATTTGATGGTTCAACTTGGCCTCATCTACAACTTTCCCTAATATATTCCATTTGTTCGTTATTATCTTCATGTTCCTCTGGCTCATATAAACTTCTAATTTCCAAATTTGTTCCTCCCCTCGTTCTGTTTTCCTCCATCACAAAAATTTTGGTTGCATCTACATTTCTTGAAGTTTCTTGTAAGACATGATCATGTCTCCTCTTCAGTCTACTGGTGACGTAAGACTGGGTTCTCAGGCGATGACTCTCACAAGCTTGCATTTGTTGACGTTGGATTCCAATAGACAGCTGTTGGATTGTTCTTGTGATTTGTTCAAATCTTCCAAAGGTATGTTGCAGTCATCTCTCTCTCTCTCTCTCTCTCTCTCTCTCTCTCTCTCTCTCTCTCTCTCTGTTTATTCATGAGTTTTGCAAGATTGGGAAACACTGACACGTGTGAGCATATTTCTCCCGCTAGGTCATTTATATTCAACACGAACAGAATGGATGAAAGAACTAAACTCTGGCACGCTCTTAATGTGTCCTTCACATGTAAAACATAAACTTCTATAAATAAGCATTAATAATGACCTGATCTAGCTTAAATACGGTAGCATAGAAGATGTAATGATATCGACAATATGGATTAAGGAATGTACGTACACAGGCTTTAGGATAACTTTTAATGGATACGCTTCGGGTCCGAGAGCCTTTGTCACTCCAAAGAATAGAAGAGAACGAGAAAGTACAATATATGTGGTGAGAATGTAGGTCACAGGTGAGGGCCAAGTGAAGACGCGAGGTCATCAAAATGCCATGTCACTTGGCGGCCAAGAAGTATGTAGCAATATCATGTGAGCTAGAGTTGTGGAGATGTAGTAGTCGCCAGCACTCTGGTGCTGGCGACTACATAAGGGCGCTATCTCTGTCGGGTTCTTTGTCGACCATTTTCGTGTTGTTCCAGTGCAGGAAATGGCTCTCTTTAGACCTGTGTATGAAACAAGTGCTGCTGGTTTTGTCTTGTTTACAAGGGTATTTGTGTTCTAGAACACACGAGGAAAGACACATCTCAGATTCTCCTACGTAGATCTTGTTGCATCCTTCTCAAGGTATGGCGTACACCTCTGCCTCCTGGTGAGGTCTCTGATAGAATGTGGTCATGGCAACTATGCCGATGATACTTCTAGAAAGGGCCTATGTAATGTCGTTGGCTACTTCTCCAGGCAGGATCAAGAATCTCTTGACGTCTGTCTTGTAGTGTGAGTTAAAATGGGTGAAGTCATCTTTATCTATAAGCTGGCGGTAGACTCGGAAAGAAGGGAGGTCGGTCTTTCTTGCGTTATCTGAATAGCAGGAAATCGAGAAATGGTAACTTGGCCTCGTTTTCCAGTTCTAGAGTGAATCTGATAGTGTCGACGTTTTTGATTTTGTGAAGGTCATGTATGCTAAGTCTTCTGGGATATATAACCAGAATATCTTCGATATACAGTGGACCCTCGGTTTTCGTTCACCTCCAAACTCGAACAATTATGTAAGTGTATTTTTGTAAGAGATTTTGTAAGTGTATTTTTGGGGGTCTGAAATGACTAATCTAACTTACATTTGTACTTATGGGAACAAATTCGTTCGGTAACGGCACTCGAACAGCATTCTGGAAAGAATTTTCAACGAAAACCGAGGGTCCACTATACCTGATTCATGAAACCGAGTTAGGAATGATACAGCGAAAACCTTCAATCACCATGTTTTCAATAATAATGAGTTAATGCTAATTAAAGAACAAAAGGGCACAATAACATAACTGAAATAATACACAAATAACCCGTACATAGGAGAGAGGAGCTTACGACGACGTTTCGGTCCGACTTGGACCATTGACAAGTCACACTAACACACGAAGTTGAGGAAGCCGGTATATGTAAGAGAGGGGGAACAGGGACGGGACGAAGAGAGGAAGAAAGAAGGAACTGGAAAGTAGTAGTAGAGGTAATGCTGGCAGTGGAAGTAGTTGTAGAAGTAATAGTGTTAGTAAGTAGGAGGAATTGAGGTAGTGGCATAAGAGAAAGAAAGGGAAGTGACTTGTCAATGGTCCAAGTCTGACCGAAACGTCTTATTTTAAGTTAATTCATCGCTCGACGAGGGCTATTAAGTTAAGATGAGATAAAGGTAAGTTAGTATCATCTGTAAGTTTGCTGTTGAATATATCGACTGCGGCGTTGGTAAGAACATTTATAAACAAGTGAGGTAACATCAAACGACGCATATGTTTAAAATTTTCCTTGTTTATGAAATAAATATGAGATGAAGGGAATAACATGACTAAGGATATTATTTACGACTCTCGTGCCTAAAAGATTTTACTTGTTTGAACAGTAAGTCAAAATATAACTTATAAGCTCCTGGAGGCACAAGCAAAGGGCGCACCAGGAATACGCTTCCGTGATCCACTCGCCATTAATCAGTGACCCTTGCTAGGAACACTAACTTGATCACGCGAGAGTTTTTACGTGAAGCTGTGTCAGGAAGAAGCAAACAGCTTGACGGGAAGCGGATGCAGCTTAACCAAGCAAGGTATGACTTGGTTATGGTAATCCTCGTGTTAACTTAAGAATATAAGAAAGAAGGAACACTTTTTTCTCTCTCTCTTCTTGATTCGCCGGTACTTTCCCGGCCCGGGTCTTTTCCAGATGGTGACCCAGCCTTGGTTCCCTGTCGTGGGAGTATCTGAGACCTATGTCTCCCATGGGAGGAAGTACAAGTACCTCCTCATCTTCTGGGACCAACTGTCCCCAGGCCTAGTCCCATTCCCCGCCCTCACGGGGCTCGTAGGGAGAAGCTAGGCCTCTGGTCCACCATCTTCCCCGCCCCAGGGGGCTCGTGGGAATGGCAGTCTTATGAGTTGCAGATGGTCGCAAGCTCTGGCTCTGGCACCTTCCCCGCAGTAGGAGGGCTAGTAGGAGTGGTGTCCTCTCCGGAAAAACACTGCAGCAGGCCTACTGGCCCATGCGAGGCAGGTCCAAGTCACCTCCCGGCTTAAACCAATGACCCACCTAGTCAGGCCAGGTCAGGTCAGGTCACATCCACTTAAGGAAGGAGCACGGCATCGGACCTATTAGCACAAGCTAGTCAGGTCCAACTCACACCCACTCATGTATTTATCCAACATATTTTTAAAACTACACAACGTCTTAGCTTCTATGACTTGTCCTCCTCCTCCAAGATTAGCCTAAATACTAAACTAGAGCTGCACTGACAATAAAACTCACGAAACGTGAGTGCGACCATAACAAGGAGGCTATAACTCGAGCCACGGCTCCCTGGGTCAGCCGCCCATATATCCCTGGGATTCTTGGTTACTACCAGTTCACTCCCTAAGTTTCCCTACGGCGAGTGCCTTATTGTTCTTGTGAGGTCACCAATGTAACTTGTTGAAGGCACTGTTCCATTCGGCGTGCCAGGAGTCGGGATCACTGAAGTATCCTGCTAAGTCTGGCCTTTATGCCTGGTTCATGTTCCCGTTGTGTGTTAGGACCAGGTCATGTTTCCAGGATGGGTGTTAAAAGCAGGTTATGTTTCAGGGTATATGTTGCACTCAGACCACACGCCGTGTGTTGGGCTGTTTTAGAATACTTTCACCAAGAATTTACTTTACTGTATCTATTAAGAATTTTTAGACATAAGGCAATAAGTAAAAGATATTAAGATTGTTTACACACTGCTCTAACCAGTTACTGCGTGAAAGAAATGGGAACAAGCATAGTATATATGGTGAGTGTTTGTCTTGTTGGAGTGAAAGACAGGGAAGGATCTAAGAAGCCATCTGAGTCTGTGTTTACCAAACCCAATGTGACTCTTCAAGGTCACTCTTCGTCTGTACTCTCTCGTGGTTCCTCTTGAGATGAACCGAATGCGATATGCATGATAGAAATATGAGAGTGCATGTGGTTGTCACTGTATACATGAAGCTCGATCACTGACTCCCAGCGACATTTAAAGCTTCACTACATTGAATCCCGCAGCCTCTGAAGCTTCACCCCGGATACGAGAGTCCCCGAGTACAAATAGGAAGTGCGTCCGTCTGGTGCTCCGTAGTCGGAGGATCGAGCCTCCACCACGTCTTGCGTTGAATAACCCACATGGGCTTAGCGCTTAATGTGAATTAAACAAACAAAACAAACGTCCTCAATCGCCTTTCCCAATGCCTAAAAATTCCACGTATATAAATTTGGCGAGATCATTAGTGTACCGTCTCTAGTGACCCATAGATCACAAGAAGCAGCATCCTCTTCTTTATAACTTTCTCCATTTCACAGAAAAATGCCGAAATGTTCTGTATTCTGGTGCGTATATAAATCTCTTAATACTAGTCCAATTAAGCTCCTGCTATATTTTTTTTTTCACAGTCGCAAAAACATAAAATGTTCCTTCCAATTATGCCAAGAAATATCTTCCTGCATTTATTGTATTCATTTTCATTTGGAGTTTAGAAGTCTGGGACACTCTCTCTCTCTCTCTCTCTCTTTCTCTCTCTTTCTCTCTCTCTCTCTCTCTCTCTCTCTCTCTCTCTCTCTCTCTCTCTCTCTCTCTCTCTCTCTCTCCTAGGGAGGAGAAACCTCCTTACAGAGAACCAGAGTGAGTTTCCTGACTCAGGAAGCCTCTGCAATTCTATGTGAGACTAAGAGAGATCAAGCAAGAATGGTGGTGCTCTTTGGTCAGGAGAAATATAAAAAATTCTCCTGACGCGGGTCTTAGTCATATGAGCTTGCGTTTATCTTAGGAGAACTCCGGGTAGGAAGAAGGAGGGTCATCGCCTCCACGACCCGATCACAGACCAGACCAACTGCCTGATCGACCAGGCTGCTGGTGCTGGTTGATCAGGAACTGATTTCAGGAGCTTTCGAAGTATTCTCTTAAAGACAATCAGAGATTTGTTGGTAATTCGCTTTATGCGTTGAAAAATCGTGGACCTCTGACACTTATCGTGTTCTCTCTTAGTGTACGCATCGGAGGTATCTTGCACCGACTGCCAAGTCTTCCATGGTATCCGGAACCCCTTGTGACTCACTCGGAAGAGGTTTTAGTTATTTGACAGAGGTTTTCCGCTGGCTTACCAGTCCACCCCAACAAAATTATCACATCGCAATGTTTGACAGAGTTTCCAGCCCGTATAAAAACAATGGATCCACACACACACACACACACACACACACACACACACACACACACACACACACACACATTATAGCAACAATTAATATATAAATAATGGTATTATGTCTGAGAGGAAACTCATCCTGGGATATTAATCTCATGGGAAGTCCTGCTTTAATCAGTGACCCCTCGGCTGTCTTCTCTGGCCGCCCACCGCCCACACTGCCGCCCATCTTCATTACTTCCGCCCGACCCATCATTGCCACCCACGTCCTTCTCGGCCACACATCACTGCCGCCCACCCTCTATGACCTCTGCCCACCCCAGCTACTGCCGACCACCCCAACCACTACCACCCACTCCAACATTGTTCCCCCCATCTATCACTGCCGCCCACATCTATTACCAGTGCATCTATCCATCATAGCCGCCCACCTTTTATCACTGAGTCCACATGCGCATTCGTGACTCATCCATCATTGTTCTGCCCACCTCACCCAATCTACTCTCCACCTCACCCACTCTACGACCCACCTCCAACCCAAAGCAGTTCACCTCCACCACTCTACGACCCACCTCCACAACATCATTATATCACCCAAACCAACACTGTCACCACCACATGAACCAACACAACCACCCAACATATACTACTCAAACAGGCGATCTCAACAATGCAGAATAATCCACATGGGGATGGAAATGTTTAGCGCTAGACTCCGTGACATGGGCTGCCACTGATACCTTCTGCCTGGCCTCAGAGAATTTCCTCTCCTATCTATTGCTAGTCTTACAACATTGCATAGCTCCTGACGACACGTCAGGATTGAGGTACCTCCTTACTTGAAATATATGAAATGTGCTTCTCTTGCCTCTTCTCCCTCTTACTCTGAAGATGTGTGTAAGCACATGAAAGCGCTCAGTATTCCTGTTTATTTTGTGGTTTCTTCCATGTTTGTTGATATCTCTCATTAATCACCACCTGTAAGACCTCGGTACTTTGTTCTGATGATCACTGAGTAAGTGTTCATTATCTTTGTGTTATTAATCACTGAGAGGAGCCTTGTGCTAACGCCCTAGTGCTATTGTCCGAGTGCTAACACCATAGTGCTATTGTCCGAGTGCTAACACCATAGTGCTATTGCCCTAATGCTATTGTACAAGTGCTATTGAACCAGGGTTAATGCCCTAACGCTTGCGCTGTCTAGGATCCCAGTGACTAACTATGAGTCACTGGGAGATTAGTCTGTAAAAAACTTGCATTTGTGGACACAGTGGTGCCTATGCTAACCTTCCTATAGTGTAGAAATATACCTAGTTGGATGAGTCTTATTGAAGCTAGCTGGCCAAGTGGCTTACGAGACGGTCTGGAGTTTTGAGACTCTGTGACAGCGGGTTCGAACCCCACCCGTGGTAGGGTTTGTTTGCAATCGTGTCATTACGATTTCGTGAGTCACTAACTATGAGTCTAATGATAAACAGAGTGTAAATGATAGTAGTTGTAGTAGCAAGGTCTGTTTAACCAGGCTGCTACTGCGTGCGGCCGGCAGTAACAGCCTTGTTGATCAGGGCCTGATCCATCGCGAAGCCCGGTCATTAACCGGGCCGCAGGGGCGTTGACCCCCCTGAACACCCCCCTACAGGTAGAATCCAGATAGATTAGAAAAATACAAAATATGTTAAAATTACACTAAAAATAATAAGTAATATTTATTTTCTAATTAAACTTATGATTAAAAATGAAATGATGAATTTAATCAAGAATGAATACAAGAAAATGTGTTTCAGACAGTGGATGAAAATTGTGAATATCATTTTTTTTAACTATTTTCCCTTAAAATCCAGTGGCAGATTCATAACCAGCGTACCTTAATTATAAGTGTTGCTTGAAAAATCAGCGTAAACGAAAGCGTGTTACGCAGACCGACGTTACGACTTTGCATAAAAGATACAGTAAACGAGGTATAATATTCTTGAGTTTATCCTCCAGTTGAGGGTCGTAATACACTCTTCAACTTTGCTCCAGTAATTGCCGTCGCTGTTTCCAGAGCAACTTTAGCTAATAGCTTTTATTTCCAATTTTCTCTTGTGAATTAAGAGGCTCACTGCCTGCGTTAAATGAGTTTCCCAGTCACAGAGCTCCTCTTTGAACTCACCCTCTTTTTTTTTTATTTTGTGAGGGGGTGGACCAGGAAAATCCACGTAGAGAGAATTTTTTTCCATTTCCTCTGACGAACACAATAGCTTCTCCCCTTCCACCTTGTTCCCCTGTCGGCAGTGTAAAGTAATAGTTATTGCACTGGTGTTGTCACGTGAGACGCTCGCTCCTCAACTACCATAGAAATAAGGAAGGAATATTTTTTCTTTAACTATGGGAGGCCTGCAGAAACGACCACTGAGATTCTGGTAAGAAAGGAAGGAATATTTATTTCTTTAACTAGGGAAGGCCTGCAGAAACGACCACTCAGATTCTGGTATACCTGGAGTATACCTGGAGAGGGTTTCGGTTGTCAACGCCCCCGGTCTGAGACCAAGTAAAGAAAAAAAGAAATATTTTTTTCTTAAACTATGGGACGCATGCAGAAACGACCACTGAGATACTGGTAAAAAAAATTAAAGTTATCAGAGATTAAAAATCAATGAGGCTGAGGGACCCTTCTTGATTTACGAATGAAACCTGATTCTAGATTATGTTAGGTACATGAGGGATACGTGCAACTAATAAACTGCACATGTCTATTTACCTAACATACCGTCGGTAGCATTACTGATAATGAATCGGCTAGACTCTAAAGGGACTTTCTCTTGCAAGAACACGAACGGTTTAGTAAGATCCAAGAACACTCGGCACCGGTAAGACACTGATCCCTGCTGTCATTGTCACCCTATAGGGCCATCGGCTACAACTCATTCAGTGCCTTACTGAAGTCTCCCAACTCAGGCTGGCGAATTCCAACACTGAAATCGACACCTAGTAATGGAATGTGATAGGGAAACATAACTAGCCTTCGATCCCACTACATAACTATCACATAGAACTGTAATTATAATGTAGAATGGGGAAGCAGTACACTATAAATTAGACACATATGCAACATTTGGGTATCTTTATTGAGGAAACGTTTCGCCACACAGTGGCTTCATCATATGTGTCTAATTTATAACTTGTCGGTTCTCTCATCTAGATGCAGTACATTGTTGATGGATTCAGTTATGGAAGACCTGGATCATTAGGTGTGTCCTCTGACACCACCAGTATTCTCGGTTTAAAAATAACATGACCTCATTGTCTGCCTGACCTCAGGTCATTGTGTCATTAACACCCCCATCCTCACTCTACTCCTATATAAACTGTTACTTTATTCTCTGTGTGTTAGAAGTGATCAAGTTCTCAGGATCGAAACGTTTTCTAATAAATATGTCCTAGTGTTTATTCACGTGTCTTTTAAACTAATTTGTCAGAATCGATTACCAAGGTTTATACCACAAACCATACCACGGGTGGGGTTCTAACCCACAGTCAGAGAGTTTCAAAACTCCAGACTGTTTATACCACCAGTCTTCTTCCCTACCATGAACGAGTCGTCTTAGGCTTAAACCCCGTTACGGGTGAGTTTCCTTAACGAATCAAGTAACACCACTCAACGACTTGGCCAAACCATGAAGACTGTGAAAATTTCCCCCAGCCATGAGATCGTCCCACTTGTACCAGCCTAAAACAAAAGCAACAACAACAACGTCTGTGTATGTCAGGGACTAACTAGATCATACGCGATTTGTATCCACATTAAACCTGGAGATATATGAGAGGACCTCTGCTCGTCCGCGAAATTGTTCCCGTAAGGAACTCTCTTACGGATCCTCGGTGAAGATGTTTGCTCGTCGTATAGCGGTGGGATGGCGTGGTATCTTTCTTGGCTGGGGATGCTGCTTCTTACTCTCCACCTCATACGCTGCCTGCCACACCTTATCTCCCTCATGCATTTCTCTCGCAAACGCCACCGATAAATCTAGAGGAGGGAGATCACCGAAGGAGGGGTGAGGTGAGAGGAAAAGGAGAGAGAGAGAGAGGAGGAGAGAGAGAGAGAGAAGAGGAGAGAGAGAGAGAGAGAGAGAGAGAGAGAGAGAGAGAGAGAGAGAGAGAGAGAGAGAGAGAGAGAGGAGGAGAGAGAGAGAGAGAGAGAGAGAGAGAGAGAGAGAGAGAGAGAGAGAGAGAGAGAGAGAGAGAGAGAGAGAGAGAGGGAGGGAGGGGGAGAGGGTTTGTGGAATATGAATAGGACAGGACAAGACACAAGGGAACACAGAATAGGGAGGACAAGTGGAAAGGAGAGGTGAGGGGAAGACGAAAGATTAAGTGAAGGAGGAAAGGGAAAAAGAGGTAAGAAAGGAAAAGAGGAAGTGATGGCAGGAGAGAGAACACCCCCAAGTGCTGCAGCACAGTCTTGTGCAACATTATGATGTTGCACAACAGTGTTGCAGCACGCAGTGTTCTACATTAGTGCTGAACCATACAATATCGTACAACAGTGTTGCAGCAGTGTTGTACTAGAGTGGTGAACCACACAAACGTACGCAGTAATGTTGCACACACACACACACACACACACACACAACACACACACACACACACACACAAATGGTTATAACAATGACCATAATTTTTAAAGGGGTGGACCGATAAGCCAGCGGAAGGCCTCGGTCAGATGACCAAAAGCTCCAACGGCGGGTCGTCATCTGACTAAGACCCGCGTCAAGAAACACTTGTCCTGTTTCCTGACAAACCTTACCTAAAACCTAGTGTTGCACACAACCCACACTGGGTCATTTTCTCTTTTCGAAACAACTCATTAACCCCGTTTTCTCTTGCACTTCTCACTTCCACCTCTGTGTTTGCCGCGCTGTATAACCCCTGTGGTTTAGCGCTTCTTTTGATTATAATAATAATAATGCGTTTTCTGTATCTTTGATAATTTTTCTTAGCACTGATGACTTAACAGTTAAAGCTCTCATCTCAACATACTTTATTTCAAAGCCCAGCCCAGCCTAAGGCCTATCACCAGCTTCTTTACCCAGGATGTTATTCCCAACACTATCTAACATCCCGGTGGAAATTTTCTGCTAGTTATAATAATAATAATAATAATAATAATAATAATAATAATAATAATAATAATAATAATAATAATAATTATTGATGGGTGAATATGGACAACCGGTGTAAGGAAACAAGCCCAATGCTTCAACCCTCGCCGGGGATCGAACCCAGACACCTCACCGTGTGAAGCGAGAGCTTTCACCACCAGGTCACGGGCCGTTGAACAGATATGATGTAATTTTTTTTAGAAATCCGACAAGTTGAAGAGTTAGAGAATAAAAAGGCACAATACAGGAACAATACACAAATAACCCGCACATTGGAAAAAAAAAACTTATGGCGACGTTTAGGTCTAACTTGGACCATTTACTGGTCACACTGACACACGAAGGGGAGGGAGCCTGTAGTAGTAGCCTGTAGTAGTAGTAATAGTAGTAGTAGTAATAGTAGTAGTAGTAATAGTAGTAGTAGTAGTAGTAGTAATAGTAGTAGTAGTAATAGTAGTAGTAGTAATAATAGTAGTAGTAATAGTAGCAGTAGTAGTAATAGTATTAATAATAGTAGTAGTAGTAGTAGTAGTAGTAGTATAGTATAGTAATAATTATAGTAGTGGTAGTACTAGTAATAGTAGTAGTAATAATAATAGTAGTAGAAGAAGTGGAAAAACTCTAAGGACAAGAAAGAGGAGCCCTGCAGGACACCTTTGCAATAAAGATTCCCAAATGTTGCAAAAGCGTTTCATTCTTGCACTAGTTGCACAGGACCAACAGGCTGATGGGAGCAACCCACAAGGATCAATCTAATGGGACCATATTGTTACATATTGCAATTTTTTCTTCCCAACCTTTTCTTTTCACTTAATCTGGAAAATAACTCTCAACATTCAGAGTTTAATCACTAATTGGTGGTATCTTATCTTTGCAGGTAATGTTTCGTACAAGGCAGCTGTGAACTGTGGCAATGTTGAGTACTTCCTAGGTAGGGTAAGTGAGTCTGGGTTCATCACTAGTTTAAGTACATCCTGGATGCGGTTTGAACCCTATATGAGGTAGTGTGCCAGTGTTATTACTGCTTGGTAGGGTAAGTGAGCTTGGGTTCATCACTGGTCCATCACTGGAAATGGAGTGAACCCTATAATGCTGTCATCAGGCTTCAGGTGTTTTATCTGACAATGAGTCATTGAGGGGTTCAACGGGTACTTAAAACCTTCTACCTTTCCCTGCCCTTCCTGCTGGATATATAAGTATTTACCAGCTCTATGGATAAACACGTAGAGAGAAAAACCATAAGGTATGAAAACTGTGAGGCCTTTTTCTCAGTACGTACACTGAGAGCTTATATTAAGCCGTATCTTACAGATTAAAATTTTCTTGGCGTGCTGAACATGGAATATGCGCCTTAGCGACCCCTCACGCTGTCAAGAGCCCTTACACACACTAACATGTGGATTTAATGAGTGCTGTACAGTGAGCGCCTTCTAGGAGACTCATTGGGGTTGATGAACCGACTCAATTTATTGACGGTTCTGGAGTGTATGAAGTTCAAGGTTAGTGGGTTCGGGAGACCCGCTAACGCCCATTAGACAGGCTCAGTGAGCGCTGTCAACGTCAGTTAGTCTTCTCTACCTAATGGTCTGCTTAATGTTTGTTTTTTTATTTACCACCGAATTTTCGGTGTTGTCGAAGGTAGCTGATTAGGGTGACTACCTGAGCAGCAGCAGGTGAAGTGCGTCTAGCAGAAAGGTAAGCAGAGGTAGGTGTGTGTGTGTGTCTGTCGCTATGCGTCTGTCTGTCTGTCTTTTGTGCAAAAGTGAATTTCAGGGCTCACTGTCACGTTTTCAGTTATAATGATAGATTATTTATCTGGAACGTGAATCTCTCCTTATGGAGAAAATTAGAAATTGAGTACTGGGAACCTAACCGGCGTTCTTGCTATTGTATTTTCAAGACTACACCGACTAAGTCACTGCGTACAAAACTATATCATTGCAAGTAGCCCCAACTGCTGCTCAAACTTGTATATACTATGGAGCTTCCAACACCACACGGGCTTCGTGGATGCAGTATCAGATCATATGTCCATTACTCTTAATTTCTTTTATTTTTTTTTATATCTCGCTGTCCACGACTGTATAGAAATACTGTACTATATACATATATACGTTGACCGCTGCTTATAGCGCAGGTTTAAAGTTATGGCTTCTTCTTGTTTTCATTTCTGGCATGAAGAAATCCCCCGCGACTACTTTTCAAATTCTTATAATCCTATATTTCTTATATTTCATCCATTTTTTGACAGTTTATTTTCACTCGTATTTTTATTTTGTGGCATTTATCGTCTTCTAAGAGGCCATCATCCTTCATCATCTCAGTGTTGGGTCTCCTCTGCATCCTGTGTTGGGTCTCTGCATCCTGTGTTGGGTCTCCTCTGCATCCTGTCTGCTGAAGACAATCTCGGCTCTAGGCCGAAATACTTAGTACTCGTCATTCATCTGTTTCATTATCCAACGTGTGGGTTTGTGTGCGCAAGTTAATTTAGCCTAGTCCAACTAAATATATTTTAGGTAAGTTTACAATAATTTAATAACAAACACAATGAAATATATCTGTTTCGTTAGATTCAGAATGATTTTTTGCGAAATTATTGCATACACAAATTTTCGCTTGCCCTATTCGGCAAGAAGTGCGTTGCTATACACACACACACACACACACACACACACACACACACACACACACACACACACACACACACACACACACACACACACACACACACACACACACACACACACACACACACACACACACACACACACACACACACACACACACACACCCCGATGGCATGGTGGCTAGTGCTGTTGCTTCACGCACGGAGGGCCCGGGTTCAATTCCCGGCGGGGCCGAAACATTTTGAAGTGTTTC
Organism: Cherax destructor; assembly: GCA_009830355.1. NCBI lineage: Eukaryota > Metazoa > Arthropoda > Malacostraca > Decapoda > Parastacidae > Cherax > Cherax destructor. Next base: position 37,682 of record WNWK01007833.1, read on the forward strand.
GTTACACACACACACATACATACAACAGGCCTAGTGTCTAATCGACATATGCCTAGGACAAAATGGTAACTAACACACACACACACACATATAATATATATATATATATATATATATATATATATAAATAAATTATTATTGTATACACGAATATAATATAATATATAAAAGCGATGTAAAGGCTTGGTAAAGAAAAAAATTGTCTGCAAGAGCACTTGGTATTCAAGGAGGACTTAGCTTAATGGTGTTAGCATGGGTGAAGAGAGAGTGTGAGGAGCCAGACAGGTGTGAGGGTGTCACAGAGCACCCGCACTCAGCTCTCCTGCACTCACAAAGTCTTCTCGAGACTCCCCCTGCAGGAGAATTCTTTTTATTTTTTTATTTTTTTTACACTGCCTTTCCAGAAATGAGAAAAATGTGTCTCCATTTTATCACAGTGGTTAACGCACTGGCCTGTGAGTTTCTAGAACGTACTTGCCTTGGGTTCAACCCCCACACCATTCATTCGGTGATTTATTCTTGGGATTTCGTTAAGCACTGCTTTATTTGGCCAGCAACTGGATGTGTGATCTCACGGCAGCGTCTCAATTTTGAGTAACAAGGAGATAACATGATTATCTTACTTTTTCAGTTCCCCAGATTACGGGAACAGCAATCAGCGGCTCCAGGTGAGTGTAGTAATTATTGGGAGCCCTTAACCATTTAAACATGTTTATTGTTGGGTAAAAGGACACAAGTGCAACTAATGTGACATTTTATTGTGGCAACGTTTCGCTCTCCAGGAGCTTTATCAAGATCAGTTTGATAAGGCTCCTGGAGAGCGAAACGTTGACACAATAAAATGTCACAGTAGTTGCATTTGTGCCCTTTACCCAACATATTGTCGGTAATTCTACCAACATTAATACAACATGTTTATTACAGTGGATGTTTAATCTGGCCAACATCATCTTAAACAAACTCTTACATTCCCTTATGAACTGACGTTTCGGAGGATTTTTTCATTAAGGAGGGCAATTTACGGCACTTTCATTTACGCTTACATGCTTTAAGTCGTGGAAGGCTAAAAATCGGCTTTCAAAAACTACATATTAAGGGTTAATCACAGATTAAAAAAAAATGTGGGTGGTGGTGGTCAATTTGCATGTTTACTAAATATTTTTTAATGTTCGTGGGTCCCGAATTTTGTGGCCACCCCCTCTTCACTGGGACATGATTGACACCTGTTTTTTTTTTTCCCCCAAGCGCAGCACTCTCGCTCCTGGATTCAGAATGTACCTTCGCGATGAACATATTTTATGATTTTTGTATTTATGTACGTAAACATGATATCACGTGTGCCTCAAAATCACAAAAAAAGTGTGATTTTTGTAAATATTGATTTTAATCACAAATAGATGGGAAATAAATTCAAAATGTTTTTTGGTATCTCTAATTTTAATATATTCTTGCTTATTTCGGTAAAGTCAATATATATATATATATATATATATATATATATATATATATATGTCGTGCCGATTAGGTAAAACTGGTCAATTAGCAAGAACTCATCTAAAATTAAGTCCTTTCTAAAATGTTCTCTTATACGTTTAAAGATATATTTTTTTCATTTATGTTAATGTAAAAATTTATAATTTTGTACCAAGAGAAACTTTGAAAACCTACCTAACCTTATTACAACAAGCGCAATTTAATTTAGCCTAACCCAACTAAATATATTTTAGATACGTTAACATTAATTTAATAATAAACAAACACAATGAAATATATTTTTTTCGTTATGTTCAGAATGATTTTGGCGAAATTATTGCATACACAAATTTTCACTTGTCTTATATGGCAAGATGAGTGTTGCTATTTAAGCCAAAATCGCAAGTTTTACCTAATCGGCACGACATATATATATATATATATATATATATATATATATATATATATATATATAATGTGTAAGACAAAATAGATTTGGGTGAAGCACTTGAAAACTTGGTGTCTGGAAGTAAAGATGAGAGTCGTTGTCCAGTCTGCCAATCTCATCTTTTGTAGGTAAAAGTATTTTATTTGTATTTATTTGTATTTATTTTTATTTTATTTGTTTACCACCCCAGTGATAAAGCTACATAACTTTTATAATCGAGTTTGAATCATCCAGGTTACTTGAACCTTCTTGCAAAACTTACCCACGCCCGCTACAAGGCGAGGTTCTGGGTTTCGGTCCGTCCTGAATCATTGTCAAGACACAAATGAGGCGAGAAAAGTAGAGAAGGTCAGAAGGTAATACGGTAGTAGGGATTCTCAGTGAACCGCAGGAGCCACGTTACTGTGACTTTATTATCGAAGGTCTCAGGTAATGAATGGGCAGATACTGTTTTAATGGCCGTTGTACCGAGCTCGTTCTACAGGAACTACAGAGGGTCACACACACACTGGCATGCTCTTGAACAGTTACGGTCTGATGAACTCTACAAACGAGCAGCAAGTTAGTCAGGGTTCATACCCTATGGGGAATTGTGACGAGATTTAGGTGAAACGGCCAGGTCCCTCCATCTGAAATTTCACAGACATAAATACATTTGCAGCCGAGACGTTATAAGCAACGCTGGAGCGCAACACAGAATTATTTAGAACACAGTTATGATGTAGATGAGGGGTTCGCAGCCTGTGGCCCGCGGACCACACGTGGCCTGTCTAGGAAATAAATGCGGCCCTCACATGTAATTATAAATTCACTTTTATGTAGGTTCCATACTGCACAGTGTCAACAATTACAAATTATTGTTGTTATTATTCATAAAATTTACAAAAATTACAAAATGCGGCCCTCCTTTAAATTCTGCTTTTCAAATTGGCTCTTTCATACCGAAAGACTACTGATCCAGGTCAAGGTGATCGAGAATAAGCTGATGCCCTAAAACAGGGTGACCTAGAAGGAGATGTTGATTAGAATAAGGCTATCTAGACTAGATGACCACATGGAAAGGACGGGGACAGTGTTGCCCAGTGAGGTCAATGACCCGACACTTGGCGCTGGAAAAACAATGAATGAGCATCGAGCTTCCTGGTGTGGTAACACTGAAAACAACTTAATGGGCTCGGATGGTTGTGTGTGTGTGTGGGTGTGTGGGTGTGTGTGGGTGTGTGTGGGTGTGTGTGGGTGGGTGTGGGTGGGTGTATATGAGTGTGTGTGTTTGTGGGTGGGTGTATATATGTGTGTGTGTGTGGGTGGGTGTATATGTGTATGTGTGTGTGGGTGTATATGTGTGTGTGTACTTACCTGTTTGTACTTACCTATTTGTGGTTGCATTGGTCGATTCATAGCTCCTGGCCCCGCCTCTTCGCTGGTCGCTACTAGGTCCACTCTTTCCCTTCTTTACAATCTTGACCGTATATCTGCTTAAAGTTATGTATGGATCCTGCCTCCACTACATCACTCTCCAGATTGTTTCACTTCCTGACAACTCTATGACTTAGGAAATACTTCCTAACATACCTGTGACTCAGATGAGTCTTTAACTTCCAATTGTGACCCCTTGTTGCTGTGTCTCATCTCTGAAACATTCTGTCCCTATCCACCTTGTCAATTACTCTCAGTATTTTATATGTGGTTATCACGTCCTCCCTATCCCTTCTGTCCTCCAGTGTCGTCAGGTCGATTTTTCTTAACCTTTCATTGTAGGACATACCCCTTAGCTCCGGGACTAGTCTCCTTGCCAACCTTTGACTTTCTCTAATTTCTTGATGCGTTTGACCAGGTGTGGGTTCCAAGCTGGTGCTGCATATTCCATTATGAACATGGAGTATACGGTATACAGAGTCTTGAACAATTCCTTAGTCAGGTGTCGAAACGATATTCTTATGTTAGCCAGGCGCCCATATGCTGCAGCAGTTATTTGGTTGATGTACGCCTCAGGAGATGTGCTTAGTATTATACAAATCCCAAGATCCTTTTCCTTGAGTGAGGTTTGCAGTCTTTGGCTCCCTAGCTTGTACTCTGTCTGCGGTCTTCTTTGAGCTTCCCCAATCTTCATGACTTTGCCGTTGGTGGGGTTAAACTCCAGGAGCCATTTTCTGGACCAGGCTTGCAGCCTGTCCAGATCCCTTTGTAGTCCTACTTGATCCTCATTCATTTGAATTCTTCGCATTAGCTTCACATCGTCTGCAAACAGGGATATCTCTGAATCTATCCCTTCCGTTATGTCATTCACATATCCCAGAAACAGCACCGGTCCTAGGACTGACCCTTGCGGAACTCCGCTCTTCACAGCCGTCCACTCTGACACCTTGTCATGTACCAAGACTTGTTGTTTTCTTCCTGTCAGGTATTCTCTGATCTTTTGCACTAGATTTTGCACTAATCTCTTGTGTGGAACTGTGTCAAAAGCTTTCTTACAGTCCAAAAAAATGCAATCTGTCCACCGTTCTCTCTCTTGTCTTACTTCTGTCACCTTGTCGTAAAACTCAAATAGGTTTGTGACACAGGATTCCCCTTCCCTGAAACCGTGCTTGTTGTCGTTGATAAGCTCATTCCTTTCTAGGTGCTCCAGCACTTTTCTCCTGATAATCTTCTCCATGACTTTGCATACTATACACGTCAGTGAAACTGGTCTGTAGTTTAATGCTGTCTGTCTGTACCCTTTCTTAATAAATAGGACTACATTTGCTGTCTTCTACACCTCAGGTAGTTGTGTGTACCCATCTAATTGTGGTTGCAGGGTTTGATTCATAGCTTTGTGAGTGTATATATATATATATATATATATATATATATATATATATATATATATATATATATATATATAATAATAATAATATATAATATATATATATATATATATATATATATATATATATATATATATATATATATATATATATACATGTAATTTTGAACTGTAGTATCGGCTCCCATCTGGAAGAGTTATGGTGAAAGTGTTTTTTTCTTTTTTGGTCACCGTACCTCAGTGGGAGACGTCCGGTTTGTTTGAAAAAAAATATTAATATAGAATTTTTTTGTACAAAATATTCCATGACATGTGCTCTGAAATATTAAATACATTGTTTTGATGCTCTTGTCAATAACATTGTTAATGAGAGGGTTCGTACACTGCTTACTCCATTACCAATATTTTGGTCCGTGTCGACGGTTCGAACACTTCACAACAAACTTATTATTATATTTATGGAGAAACATTAAACCCATAGGGATCATATAGTGCCTGGAAGGCATTCAGGTTCGATCCAAGGAAGGGGAGGGCTCTTAATCCTAGGATTAACAGTCCCTCACTGCCGGGGGCGGGTTACAACAGACACCATTGCTAAAAAATAAGAGTCTCACACACATACATGAGGACAGGAATAACATGAGGATCCTGAGTATATGATAATGGTATACAATACCCAACTGTTGCACAATTTGACACGTGTGCAACAGTTAGGTATATTTAGTCCTCTGAGAAGCCTACACAGTAGGCTTCTCCGGGCAGCAGAAGCGGTTGAGATGTGAAGACGATGTAATCAGTCTATCACCCTTGAAGGCGTAGATTTGAGGTGGTCAGTCCCTCAGCCTGAAGACGAGTACTGCACCATAGTCTGGAAAAATGTTCCAGACTATGGAGCTGAACTCTTCTCCAGGCTGAGGGACTGACCACCTCAAATATTATTTCTCCAAGGTTCATGGACTGATTACAACAATAATAGATAACCAGCTGTTGCAAATGTGTCTTAATCATCAACTTGTCAGTATTTTATACCATTTTCAACATAATTCAACATGATGGTGCTTTCTCTTTACCTGGAGTTTACCTGAAGAGGGTTTCGGGGGTCAACGCCCCCGCGCCTCGGTCTGAGACCAGGCCTCATGGTGGATCAGGGTCTGATCAACCACGCTCTTACTGACGTACGAACCACAGCCCGGTTGGTCAGGTACTGACTTTAGGTGCCAGTCCAGTGCCTTGAAGACAGCCAGGGGTCTATTGGTAATCCCCCTTATGTATGCTGGGAGGCAATTGAACAGATGAACGTGTAGTGAGAGATAAAATCAACTCTGGCGAAATCAATCAAGTGCGCAGTTCCTGAAAGCTGATTTCCATCACTTAAAATGTCACTGAGACCGACTTTTCTCTGGTGGGGGAAAAATATACCGTTTCATTTCTCAAGTCAAAGATTTTCTGCAAAGGTTTCGTTCTAATATCCACCTTACTTCCGTGTGTGTTACTCACCTAGTTGTGGTTGCAGGGGTCGATTCATAGCTCCTGGCCCCCACCTCTTCACTGGTCACTACTAGATCACTCTTCCTGCTACATGAGCTTTATCATACCTCTTCTTAAAGCTATGTATGGATCCTGCCTCCACTACATCACTTCCCAGACTATTCCACTTCCTGACAACTCTGTGACTGAAGAAATACTTCCTAACATCTCTGTGATTCATCTGAGTCTTCAACTTCCAACTGTGACCCCTTGTTGCTGTGTCCCATCTCTGGAACATCTTGTCTCTGTCCACCTTGTCGATTCCTCTCAGTATTTTATATTTCGTTATCATATCCCCCTTATCTCTCCTGTGTGTGTGTGTGTGTTTTGTCTGTCTCTCTGTCTGTCAGTTTGTGTCTATGTCTATCTGTTTTTGTCTATGTCTGCCTATCTTTGTTTCTGCGTGTATCACAAGTCTTTGTGATTGATGCATATTTATACATATTTATACATTTTTATGCACTAGTAGTTGACAGGGACTAATGTGACTCTCTGGAAAGTAGATTCACCGACAATAAATATGTCTTTCCACGCTAATCAGTGACGGATTCACGAAATCTTGATGTCTGCGCTAACGTCTCCGGCGTCGAACGATCACCGAAGCATTTAACGAACTGACAAGGAACGTTACTTGTGATAGTGATGTTGACAACATTTTCACAAATAACCCAGACCTTGAGTGGAAACTTCAGGTGACATTTCGGTCTGTCCTGGACCATCTGTCAAAAGTTCACAAGGCTTAATCGTGAGCGAAACGTCTGAAATAAAAACAAATTCTCCTCATTGAGTCTTTATAGCCACTTGTCTGCTGTCTTTCCCAGTCAGCAGAGGTCGTGTAGTTAAGCAGATCCTCAAGCATAAACATATCTTGAAGTCTCTCTGTTTACTGAGTTGTAACTTCAGAGACTATAACATTTAAGTAACTTACCCCCCCTATACTGCATCAAGTTTATCTTGAAGTTAATAAGTGCAACTTGCTTCGGCAGACAACTAAATGTAACCTACAAAAAACAATGCCTAGAATTATCTTTAATAAATTTGACAAAATGTAAACGTAATGCTGAAACTAAATCTCGTTTTGGACAATGTAGTTCTGATTGCGTAAGTTCATTTATTAAAGTGCTTCGTGTGAACGTGCGTAAGTTCATTTATTAAAGTGCTTCGTGTGAACGTGCGTAAGTTCATTTATTAAAGTGCTTCGTGTGAACGTGCGTAAGTTCATTTATTAAAGTGTTTCGTGTGAACGTACGTGAGTTCATTTATTAAAGTGTTTCGTGTGAACGTACGTGAGTTCATTTATTAAAGTGTTTCGTGTGAACGTACGTGAGTTCATTTATTAAAGTGTTTCGTGTGAACGTACGTAAGTTAATTTATTAAAGTGTTTCGTGTGAACGTTTCGTATGAGAAAGAAAACTGATATTAAAGAGAAATTGTTTTCCGAAGAAAATTATTACGGAAGAGCAGCTGAATCTTCCCTTCCACTGAAGGGAAGATTCAATTGCACTTAAGAGTTGCATTGAAGGGCAGACCCTTCCCTTCTCCACATATATGACCCTTAGGTTTTTAGCGCTTCACCGTGAATAATTAAAGACTATCAAGGAGAATTAAAGGGCACAATACAGTGACTGGAATACTACTCAAATAACCCACACAGAGCTTACGACGACGTTTCGGTCCTACTAGTTAATTAATGGTCCAAGTTGGACCGAAGCGTGTCGTAAGTTTCGTTTTCGTATGTTCGGGTTTTTTGTGTACTATTAAGGAGAAAGAGTATACTATTTTTGCCTTATAAAAACGATAGTTGACAGGTATATCTGCTTATATTTGGTATATACAAACATACTTTAATTTTCCTGTATGCTTCGTAAAAGGTCTTAATCCCCAATCCCGGTCTGAGACCGGGATTGGGGAAAGATAATCTCCCAGAACTACTGATAGATAAAATTCCTCGGAACCACTTACAGATAAAAATGTCCAGAACCACAAACAGATGAAAAAAAAATCCCCAGAACCACTAACAGATAGAAATCCCCAGAACACAGATAGATATCCCCAGAATCACACAGAAATCCCCAGAACCACAAACAGATAGAAATCCCCCCAGAACCACAAACAGATAGAAATCCCCCCAGAACCACAAATATATAGAATCCCCAGAACCACAAACAGATAGAAATCCCCAGAACCACAGATAGAAATCCCCAGAACCACAGATAGAAATCCCCCAGAACCACTAACAGACAGAAATCCCCAGAATCCCAAACAGATAGAAATCCCCAGAACCACAAACAGATAGAAATCCCCCCAGAACAACTAACAGACAGAAATCCCCAGAATCCCAAACAGATAGAAATACCCCAGAACCAATAACAGACAGAAATCCCCAGAATCACAAACAGATAGAAATCCCCCAGAACCACTAACAGACAGAAATTCCCAGAATCACAAACAGATAGAAATCCCCCCAGAACTACTAACAGACAGAAATCCCCAGAATCACAAACAGATAGAAATCCCCCAGAACCACTAACAGACAGAAATTCCTAGAATCACAAACAGATAGAAATCCCCTTCGTTTCAGTAGAGACAAAAAAAAATAAAGCTGTCAGCTTAGTGGAGTCAGTTGCTCTTAAAAATATGCTCAAAACTGATGTTAAAATCAAAATCAATTTGTTCATAACGTCACCTTAATTCCTTGAAATAAAAATAAAATCAATTCACTAACTTCATTCCGGAATAGTTTACGATACTGTTGTTGAGTCACCCGAAACTGATGTCAGGTGAACGATCAAACGACGCGGGGAAGTAATGACTAATTATGACCAGTGATTTTAATTTGTCCGTTTGGAATGGTGGAGTGTTTTTCCCACCAACCCGGTGTTTGTTGTGGAGAGTGTTTTCCAACAACCCTGGGTGAGTGTAGTCTCCTGACAAACCTGGGTGAGTGTAGAGTGTCTCCTAACAACCCTGGGTGAGTGTAGAGTGTCTCCTAATAACCTTGGGTGAGTGTAGAGTGTCTCCTAACAACCTTGGGTGAGTGTAGAGTGTCTCCTAACAACCTTGGGTGAGTGTAGAGTGTCTCCTAACAACCTTGGGTAAGTGTAGAGTGTCTCCTAACAACCTTGGGTGAGTGTAGAGTGTCTCCTAACAACCTTGGGTGAGTGTAGAGTGTCTCCTAACAACCTTGGGTGAGTGTAGAGTGTCTCCTAACAACCTTGGGTGAGTGTAGAGTGTCTCCTAACAACCTTGGGTGAGTGTAGAGTGTCTCCTAACAACCTTGGGTGAGTGTAGAGTGTCTCCTAACAACCCTGGGTGAGTGTAGAGTGTCTCCTAACAACCCTGGGTGAGTGGAGAGTGTCTCCTAACAACCCTGGGTGAGTGTAGAGTGTCTCCTAACAACTGTGGGTAAGTGTTGTGTCTCCTAACAACCCTGGGTGAGTGTAGAGTGTCTCCTAACAACCCTGGGTGAGTGTAGTGTCTCCTAACAACCCTGGGTGAGTGTAGAGTGTCTCCTAACAACCCTGGGTAAGTGTAGAGTGTCTCCTAACAACCCTGGGTGAGTGTAGAGTGTCTCCTAACAACCCTGGGTGAGTGTAGAGTGTCTCCTAACAACCCTGGGTGAGTGTAGTGTCTCCTAACAACCCTGGGTGAGTGTAGAGTGTCTCCTAACAACCCTGGGTGATGTGAGTGTCTCCTAACAACCCTGGGTGAGTGTAGAGTGTCTCCTAACAACCCTGGGTGAGTGTAGAGTGTCTCCTAACAACCCTGGGTGAGTGTAGAGTGTCTCCTAACAACCCTGGGTGAGTGTAGTGTCTCCTAACAACCCTGGGTGAGTGTAGAGTGTCTCCTAACAACCCTGGGTGAGTGTAGTGTGTCTCCTAACAACCCTGGGTGAGTGTAGAGTGTCTCCTAACAACCCTGGGTGAGTGTAGTGTCTCCTAACAACCCTGGGTGAGTGTAGAGTGTCTCCTAACAACCCTGGGTGAGTGTAGTGTCTCCTAACAACCCTGGGTGAGTGTAGAGTGTCTCCTAACAACCCTGGGTGAGTGTAGTGTCTCTTAACAACCCTGGGTGAGTGTAGAATGTGCTCCTAACAACCTCTGGTGAGTGTAGGTGTCTCTAACAACCCTGGGTGAGTGTAGATGTCTCCTAACAACCCTGGGTGAGTGTAGTGTCTCCTAACAACCCTGGGTGAGTGTAGAGTGTCTCCTAACAACCCTGGGTGAGTGTAGAGTGTCTCCTAACAACCCTGGGTGAGTGTAGTGTCTCCTAACAACCCTGGGTGAGTGTGGAGTGTCTCCTAACAACTTGGGTGAGTGTAGAGTGTCTCCTAACAACCCTGGGTGAGTGTAGTGTCTCCTAACAACCCTGGGTGAGTGTAGTGTCTCCTAACAACCCTGGGTGAGTGTAGAGTGTCTCCTAACAACCCTGGGTGAGTGTAGTGTCTCCTAACAACCCTGGGTGAGTGTAGAGTGTCTCCTAACAACCTTGGGTGAGTGTAGAGTGTCTCCTAACAACCCTGGGTGAGTGTAGAGTGTCTCCTAACAACCCTGGGTGAGTGTAGAGTGTCTCCTAACAACCTTGGGTGAGTGTAGAGTGTCTCCTAACAACCCTGGGTGAGTGTAGAGTGCTCCAACAACCCTGGGTGAGTGTAGTGTGCTCCTAACAACCCTGGGTGAGTGTAGAGTGTCTCCTAACAACCTGGGTGAGTGTAGAGTGTCTCCTAACAACCCTGGGTGAGTGTAGAGGTCTCCTAACAACCCTGGGTGAGTGAGTGTCTCCTAACAACCCTGGGTGAGTGTAGAGTGTCTCCTAACAACCTTGGGTAGTGTAGAGTGTCTCCTAACAACCCTGGGTGAGTGTAGAGTGTCTCCTAACAACCCTGGGTGAGTGTAGTGTCTCCTAACAACCCTGGGTGAGTGTAGAGTGTCTCCTAACAACCCTGGGTGAGTGTAGAGTGTCTCCTAACAACCCTGGGTGAGTGTAGTGTCTCCTAACAACCCTGGGTGAGTGTAGTGTCTCTAACAACCCTGGGTGAGTGTAGAGTGTCTCCTAACAACCCTGGGTGAGTGTAGTGTGCTCCTAACAACCCTGGGTGAGTGTAAGGTCTCCTAACAACCTTGGGTGAGTGTAGAGTGTCTCCTAACAACCCTGGGTGAGTGGAGTGTCTCCTAACAACCCTGGGTGAGTGGAGAGTGTCTCCTAACAACCCTGGGTGAGTGTAGAGTGTCTCTTAACAACCCTGGTTGAGTGTAGTGTCCCTTAACAACCCTGGGTGAGTGTAGAATGTCTCTTAACAACCCTGGTTGATTGTAGTGTCCCTTAACAACCCTGGATGAGTGTAGAGTGTCTCTTAACAACCCTGGGTGAGTGTAGTGTCTCCTAACAACCCTGGGTGAGTGTAGTGTCTCCTAACAACCCTGGGTGAGTGTAGAATGTCTCCTAACAACCCTGGGTGAGTGTAGAGTGTCTCTTAACAACCCTGGGTGAGTGTAGAGTGTCTCCTAACAACCCTGGGTGAGTGTAGAGTGTCTTCTAACAACCCTGGGTGAGTGTAGAGTGTCTTCTAACAACCCTGGGTGAGTGTAGAGTGTCTCCGAACAACCCTGGGTGAGTGTAGAGTGTCTTCTAACAACGCTGGGTGAGTGTAGAGTGTCTCCTAACAACCCTGGGTGAGTGTAGAGTGTCTCTTAACAACCATGGGTGAGTGTAGAGTGTCTTCTAACAACCCTGGGTGAGTGTAGAGTGTGTCGTAACAACCCTGGGTGAGTGTAGAGTGTCTTCTAACAACCTTGGGTGAGTGTAGAGTGTCTCCTAACAACCCTGGGTGTGTGTAGAGTGTCTCCTAACAACCCTGGGTGGGTGTAGAGTGTCTCCTAACAACCCTGGGTGAGTTTAGAGTGTCTCTTAACAACCCTGGGTGAGTGTAGAGTGTCTCTTAACAACCCTGGGTGAGTGTAGAGTGTCTCTTAACAACCCTGGGTGAGTGGGTTGTGGAGTGTTAGAACCTGTTTGTGAAGCCCCATTAATGCAACTTATTTCTCTTTTCCAATGTAATTTCTCTTACGCGATTCCCAGCGTCAAATTTCTGTCTGGGTGAGTTGGTCCAGGTGTAGCTGACACTGGCGACTTAACAGATGGTTAGTTGGTCCAGGTGTAGCTGACACTGGTGACTTAACAGATGGTTAGTTGGTCCAGGTGTAGCTGACACTGGTGACTTAACAGATGGTTAGTTGGTCCAGGTGTAGCTGACACTGGTGACTTAACAGATGGTTAGTTGGTCCAGGTGTAGCTGACACTGGTGACTTAACAGATGGTTAGTTGGTCCAGGTGTAGCTGACACTGGTGACTTAACAGATGGTTAGTTGGTCCAGGTGTAGCTGACACTGGTGACTTAACAGATGGTTAGTTGGTCCAGGTGTAGCTGACACTGGTGACTTAACAGATGGTTAGTTGGTCCAGGTGTAGCTGACACTGGTGACTTAACAGATGGTTAGTTGGTCCAGGTGTAGCTGACACTGGTGACTTAACAGATGGTTAGTTGGTCCAGGTGTAGCTGACACTGGTGACTTAACAGATGGTTAGTTGGTCCAGGTGTAGCTGACACTGGTGACTTAACAGATGGTTAGTTGGTCCAGGTGTAGCTGACACTGGTGACTTAACAGATGGTTAGTTGGTCCAGGTGTAGCTGACACTGGTGACTTAACAGATGGTTAGTTGGTCCAGGTGTAGCTGACACTGGTGACTTAACAGATGGTTAGTTGGTCCAGGTGTAGCTGACACTGGTGACTTAACAGATGGTTAGTTGGTCCAGGTGTAGCTGACACTGGTGACTTAACAGATGGTTAGTTGGTCCAGGTGTAGCTGACACTGATGACTTAACAGATGGTTAGTTGGTCCAGGTGTAGCTGACACTGGTGACTTAACAGATGGTTAGTTGGTCCAGGTGTAGCTGACACTGGTGACTTAACAGATGGTTAGTTGGTCCAGGTGTAGCTGACACTGGTGACTTAACAGATGGTTAGTTGGTCCAGGTGTAGCTGACACTGGTGACTTAACAGATGGTTAGTTGGTCCAGGTGTAGCTGACACTGGTGACTTAACAGATGGTTAGTTGGTCCAGGTGTAGCTGACACTGGTGACTTAACAGATGGTTAGTTGGTCCAGGTGTAGCTGACACTGGTGACTTAACAGATGGTTAGTTGGTCCAGGTGTAGCTGACACTGGTGACTTAACAGATGGTTAGTTGGTCCAGGTGTAGCTGACACTGATGACTTAACAGATGGTTAGTTGGTCCAGGTGTAGCTGACACTGGTGACTTAACAGATGGTTAGTTGGTCCAGGTGTAGCTGACACTGGTGACTTAACAGATGGTTAGTTGGTCCAGGTGTAGCTGACACTGGTGACTTAACAGATGGTTAGTTGGTCCAGGTGTAGCTGACACTGGTGACTTAACAGATGGTGACTCAAAATATGGCAAGAATGTTAAGATTTTTTTTTTTTCATCTGTATTGGTGATAAAAAGTATAATAAAATTCATGTACCATAACTACACTTCAGTAATATTTCTATGCCAAAATTACAGAAATATTTCTGTACCAAAACTATAGTAATATTACAGTGCAATAACAATATAATTTTACCACTTATTTTTCAACCTCTCCTCGCCTTCTTCATCTTCCTCTTTGCATCCCCCTCCTCTTCTCTTCCTCCTCTTCCCCCTCTTTGTCTTTCTATTCTCCCTCTCTTTAATGGGAGGTGCCATGAAGAAGGTAAATGAATGGTTCTTAGTCCAGGGAATAACAACTTTCCTATAAACATAATAATCCTCTTCTCTTTTTCTTCTTCCTCCTTTCCTTTCCCCTTATTTCCTTCATGCCTCTTTCCCTCTCTTCCTGTCTACTCTTAGTCCTCTCATTTTTTCCATATCCTTCCGAAACTTCTTATCTTGTCTCGTTACTCTTACTTTAGACTTAATCCTTTTTTCTTCTACCGCCTTACTACTTTCTTCATACTATCGTGTATTATCCTCTTCGCCTTCTTACTTCTCCCTCTTCCTCTTCCCCTACTTCCCATTTCTCATCCTCTTCTCATCTCCTTACTTTTCATATTCTTTACTTGCTCTTACTTCCTTCTTCTTTTCCTTTTTCATCCTCTCTTTCTCCTCCTTCCCCCTCCCGTCTTCTTCCCCCTCCCTTCCTCTTCCCCTCCCGTGCTCAGTCCATTACCAAGAACTGCCAGGCAGCCTGGGTCCCCACCTGTTGCTTCTGCCAGCTGGTTTTGTCTCAAATATGGTGCTAAAGAGCTGGGGTGGGGAGGATGGGGTGGAAGGGAGGGAGGAGAGGGAAGGAAGGAGGGAGGGAAGGAAGGAAGGAAGGAGGGAGGGAGGGAGGGAAGGAGAGAGGGAAGGAAGGAGGGAAGGAAGGAGGGATGGAAGGAGGGAGGGAGAGCAACGGTGAAAGGAAGGGTGGGCAGCTCAACGGTGAAGGGAGGCGAGGGAGGTAGGGCAACGGTGAGGTGGGTAGTACCACGAATAGGGAGACAGTACTATGGTGAGAGGGAAGTACTATATCGAGAGGAGAGTAAAACAGTAGGGGGAGGGATTACAGTAAGCAGGAGGGGGTTGAAGTACTACGTAGGTCTCCCACGAGTGGTCCAGCAAGGCCAGGGCCACTGTTGACTCCATGACCACAACAAGAAAGTTAGATAAAAAAACAATAAAACGCCAAATAAGATAATTTTGGTACTCGTGGCTTGGCTGGTAGTGTCCTCAACTCAAACACTGAGGGACCGGGAGATTGATTCCCGGTGAAACGCTGGGAGTGTTTCTTTACAAGTTAGGTAAGATGCGTGTGAAACACAAGGAAACTTTTTGAAGGTTCCTAGTGTTGCACGTCTTGCTTGTCTTCTTATCGGTATTGTACACCATTTATGAGGTCTTGTCTGACCCTGAAGCATGATGGTATCTTGGTACAAGGGATGTTGAAGACATCCCTTGTACCAAGAAAGAAAGCGTCAATGGTCATACCACGTTGAATGTACCGATTCTCGTCCGGTCAGCGAAGTTAAGCAACATTCGGTTTGGTTAGTACTTGGATGGGTGACTGCCTGGGAATACCAAATGCTGCTTGAATCATTGTAACAAGGACCCCCAGTGGAAATAAGTCACTTTGTCTGACCTTATTGGGTTATCCTAGGTAACTTACACGTATTACTATGTATGATAATTGTACTTATATGTACCTTTGCCTAAGTAAACTTACTTATTTAACTTACTGGCTTAACATACTTCCACAAGTCAGTAAAGACTGCTAGTATTGCACATGCGCCTTACCTATCAACGTGTCGGCACTGTTTGCCATATAGTACATGTTTACTTACACCTTTTGCCCATGTTCGCCTAGCAGTAAGTAGGTACCTGGATGTTAATCGACTGATGTGGGTTGCATCCTGGGGGAAAGGGGAAGGGCAAGCTTAAAGGCCCCTAATGAAAATAAGACAGACAGTCGCTGATGACACACTAACACTACTGAATTATCCTCGGCTAATAAACCACCGGGTTCAAAATCCAAACAACGTCTTGCCTAAATCTTATCCCGAGTAAAGCTTTTTCTTGTTTTCTTCTCTGCGATGGCACTGATAATGTGGATTAACTTTCGTGCATTGTGACTGGTATACACAGGCTGGTGAGCCCACTTAGTCGTTCTTATACCAGAGTGGATCTGTGATTATTCTACACCTGCTTCTACGTATTGAAGATGTGCTCAGAATTGATAAAAAGTTATAATACCGTGACTGGAACAATTAACCTAAAACTCGCACCACAGTGGTCACTATCCATCAGAGCATCACAGTGGTCACTATCCATCAGAGTTCCACTCCAACTTAGGCAATCTTTTACATCTCTCTGAGGAAGGTGGTGGTTGACTCGTCACTCACAGTAACCAAATTCCAAAATTTTGTCTTTGGCCATGGACTAAAGTTCTGAAACACAGCAATGCAATATATATACACATGCATAAATAAACAAAATAAACAAGATAAGGTTCCCTTTAACATTGAGGCCCTGGCCAAATGGCCTTCCTGCACTCCCCCTCCCATTCATCCTTTGAGTGGCCCTGATACTATGTTTAGTGGCAGGAGTAGGGTGAGGGAGCAAGACCATGGTGAGGGAGCGGGACCACGGTGAGGAGCAAGACCATGGTGAGGGAGCGGGACCACGGTGAGGGAGAAGGACATTTAAAAGATCTCGCACAAATACTTTGGAAGCCAAACTGAATAAAAAGTCTGAGCAACAGTTGGGAACTTCTCACATTAAAAAGACTATAAATGCATTAGTGGAAGATGTTTTCATCGAGCAGCTGATGCAGAGGTTAGCGTCCTGCCGGAGTTCCAGCCTGGTCCAGCCAGTTCCAGGCCTGGTCACAGACCGGGCCGCGGGGGCGTTGACCCCAGGAATTCTCTCCAGGTAAACTCCATTATTCCTCATCTCTCTCTCTCTCTCTCTCTCTCTCTCTCTCTCTCTCTCTCTCTCTCTCTCTCTCTTCTTCACATACTGATCGAATACCTTCTCCGACAATCCCCAACCACACAAATGCTGCTTACTACCCGGCCCTTCTTGGGTTCCTGGTTTCCTCCTCTCTGTTAATGGTAAACAAGTCTACTCGGGATCTTTGTTAGGGAGACATGCAATTGGAACATGTCAGAAGCATTGGTCCACCAGTGGTACAGGAATGCTTGTAATGTGCCAGTGATGCGTTCGGATTTCACGCTGGAGAGAAACTCCAGTTCAAGGCTGGAGAGACGCTCGGGTAACAGTGCTGGAGAGACGCTCGGGTAACAGTGCTGGAACGACGCTGGGTCTGCTGCTGGAACGACGCTCGGGTCCCATGCTGGAGAGGGCATTCTGTACATCTAATGCATAAACTCACATCATACTCCCGGAAGCATGCATGAGGGGGGGGGGGAGGGGAATCCACAAAAGTTAGACTTCAATCTCATTATCAGTAATTGGCACATGTCTCTGTATGGCTTCAGAATCTAGGCTGTTGCATTCAGATCTTAGGCAATATACAAATAACGAGGAGAGGAATTCAGATATATTTGAACTTCTGGATGTAGGTACTGCAAGCTTGAGAGCAATAAGTATAACATATTTTTCCTAATGACTTGAAGAATAAAGTTTCTTGTTCATATTTTCCCAAATTCATCTTCATGCATTTTTTTTCTCATTCCCATTATGACAATTATTTCGTTCTCATTTTCACCATTTTCTCCCATATCACTGTCATTTACACGTTTTATCATTTTCACTACATTTGTCATGGTAATTTCCAGTGTCATTCTAATTTCCATGCTTTTCTTTTCTCATTAGTGAGTCAATTTTGATGAAACAAATGAATAATAGAGTTATGCATCACGAGATAACTTTATTTAAGCCCCTCAGGGCTTTATTACTCAAGAAACAACAAATTAAGCCACTGGAGCATCGAAGGGAGAGCTAATCATCCCAATTAACTAGACGTTTATAACTAATTCTCTTCAATCCTCAGAGATCAAAATCATTCTGTATAAATGATTTAGAAAACCACCAAGTTGATTGATGGACTGTACACGTCGACTCCAGGATGAGGGACTGATTACCTCAAACTCCTTTAACTGCAATGGACTGAAGAAGCCACTGACTGGCGTAACGTTTCCAGAATAAAGATTCCCATATGTTGCACAAGTGTTTTATTTATCATATAAAATAATTACAATCAGCAGTCTATTTTTTTTCTGGTCTCGTATACACGACGTTGCTCTCAGTCTCCCATTGAACTCTTAGTATCTAAGCTTTTCTCCATTGAGCTTTATCCGTACTCTTGGCCCCTGGAATTGTAGCTTCTACTCTCCTTATAGGATCAAACCCACCATTTCTTATGACCCTTGGGTGGGGGGTGGGAGGGTTTAGCGTTCCCTCGTAAATATAATTGTGAGGATAATTATAGATAGGGCGCACTTGCTGTGGAGTTTTTGGAAAGTAAAGTTAAGCATTAATCGTTATATTGCAATGTTTCCAGTTAGCAATTATCTAACATTAATAGGTAGGTAAGTATCCCAAAGTCATCAACCACTAAGAGTGACTATCTCAAAGTCATCAATGACTAGAATAACTCTCAAAATCATCAACGAATAGAGTAACTATTTCAAAGTCATCAACAACTAGAGTATATATAAGTTAGGTGTAAAATGCCGTCAAACAGCAAGAAGATACTAAATTCAGGGAAGTCTTCAGAGAGAGACAGAGACAGACAGACATACAGAGAGAGAGACAGAGACAGACAGACATACAGAGAGAGCTTTCATCATCCTCAAACACTCTCCCCACATAATCTTCCACTGCAAACAAAAGGCCACTCAGATATACAATACTGCCAGAACTCGAAGTAATATAGAGCGCAGGCAGACTCGTTAAACCCACAGGCTCAACGGCCAACATAGCTTCTCCTGTCCTACCCAAAACCAACACTGATGTGGTGACTGTTATTACTCCCCCGACGTCTCGAGATCTTCACTCCCAACACTGCACCTGAAGACCCCCAGAAGTTTACACTCTCCCTTGTTGGGGATCCGCAAGGTTTGCGGTGGAGAAACTGCTGGAATTTCTCCCACACGCCAACGAAAAAAGATAACTTCGGTCATGCTTGCTGAAATAGCAACACCATTAATACTTTCACTTAGTATAACTACTATGGTAATATGTCATTGACATTTTCTGGGCTATGCTAGGTAATTTACACTATGTATGATAATTATAGTTGTTACGTAAAAGGTCACAAGTGCAACTAATGCGATATTTTACTGTAGCAACGTTTAGCTCCCCAGGAGCTTTGTCAAGCCGA
Organism: Cherax destructor; assembly: GCA_009830355.1. Taxonomy (NCBI): domain Eukaryota; kingdom Metazoa; phylum Arthropoda; class Malacostraca; order Decapoda; family Parastacidae; genus Cherax; species Cherax destructor. The sequence continues at coordinate 56,816 of WNWK01007833.1, forward strand.
AGCTTGACGAACTCCTGGAGAGCGAAACGTTGCCACAATGAAATGTCGTATTGCTTGCACATGTGTTCTTTTACCTAACATATTCTCGGTAGGTCTATCAACATTATTATAATAATTGTACTTATGTGTACCTGTGCCTAAATAAACTTAAAACTCCGACACCCTGCATCATACACACCCATACACACACCCAACACACACCCACCACACACCACACACACACACACACACACACACACACACACGTACAGAGGGAGAGGCGTGAGTACCCGTGTATTAGATTACAACTTCAAGCCTTCCCCTTCACACATTGACTCGCCGGAGGCCTCCCACAGCAATCACCGTGTTGATTGATGAACCTTCCCAGGCAGGCCACTCAATGAGAGAGCAACACACCAGTGACTCCGTCACTAGCTCAGGCACTCATTCGGAACTTGCTGCACGGCACTGATTGGGAACTTGTCCAGACATTGATTGGGAACTTGAGGCGAGGATTGGACAGGGCTGTAATTTAGCGACTGGGGGGATGCAGTGATTGGCTTGTTCAGGCAGCGACGGAGCAGTTGCTGAAGTATTGATTGAGCATTTTAGGCAATGACTGGGAAGTTTAGGTACTGACTGGGCGGATTGGGCAGAGTGAGCAGTTTAGACAGTGACTTTCAGGTGAGGCAGTAATTAAGAATAGGGCAGTGACTGGAAAATTGAAGCAGTGATTGACAATTCAGTGTAGATTTTGTGAAATTATTTTTGAGTGGACAGTTATTGCGTCCTGCCTGCTTACTGAGTTCCTCTATTAGTCAATCAGTCCACGATTAGCTCCTTACCGAGTGATCGAAGAGCATACCTACCTGGAGTCGACCTGGAGAGAGTTCCGAGGGGGTCAACGCCCCCGCGGCCAAGTCCCAGACCAGGCCCTCTGATAGATGGTCCTGAGGACCGTGTTTATTGCCTCCATAATGACCACTCTATCCCCTGAAAATACATACTTCTCAACCCCTTCTGTAATTTACTATTTCATAGTTGTATGTATTTTGAATTTATTGTGACGCAGTTTGGGGCTTTCAACAGATGTCAAATAATAATCATAGGAGAATGATAGACTAATATAAATGGAAATAGATAATAAAAATAATGATTTTTTTGCCTTGTGGATTCCTTAAGAAAAATTAAGTAGCGGATATAATTGTTTATAATCGAGAAGGATTACCTGAGTGGGCACAGGTAATGGACAGAGGCTTACGAGGTGGACAGCAGGTGGCCCGGCTGGGACAGCAGGTGGCCCGGTTGGGACAGCAGGTGGCCCGGTTGGGACAGCAGGCGGCCCGGCTGGGACAGCAAGTGGATTCTAATTATCGTAACCCCTCCCCCCCAAGATAAATATACAGAAAAAAATGAACTTTGAAAACGTAATAAACATTTTTGGAGATTCGAACTTTGTGTACTGTTGTTTTCAGACCGTCAGTTCGAACCTCTATAAAAACCTGTGGATATAGATAAATTTTTGCATTGCATACAATATATAAGTCCCGTCATGGCCTGATTAAAAGAGTTTACGCAGTAATTTATATAATATCTTTTCTAATTCTTGAATAGACTGAGATTTTGGTGGGCCTTAAACTTTTAAGTAAGCCAAGGCCACTGTGTCTATAGTGCACGAGGGTTAATCTAGCCCTCTTCTTAAGGCTTCGATTCCAGTGTATACAGACATACCCAGGCCTGAAACTCCTCATATCCCCCCTAACCACACTCGCATATATACAATCATTAGCAGAAACACATTACATGAGCTATATAGAGGAGGTATAATTGCGAGTGGAGAAATGGCAGTGTATGTAGTTTGCATATTAAACAATGGATTGCCTTAATCTTGGGAGTAATATTGCTTCGTTAGCATAACAGTCATGCATAAGGCATGTAAATCAATGGTACACGTAAGGCATCTCATGAAGCCCCTTCTAACCTCTTCACCGTCGATGAGAACGCATATGAGGCTAAATCTTAGTGGCTTCGGAATAATTCGAAGCCATACGTCACCGTCTTTGATATTGTCTCTGTGACGTTCATCTGTTTATCTTGCTTTGTTGCGCTTCCTCTCCATTTTGTTATCCTGAGAAATAAATAACAAAAAGACTAATACTGTGACTGGAACAATACACAAATAACATAGGAAAACAAAAACTTATGACGTCTCTTTCCGACTTGGACCATTTAAATCAGTGTGACTTTTAAATGGTCACTTATAAATGGTCCAAGTCAGACCGAAAAATCGTCATAAGCATCTCTCTCCTATGTACGGGTTATTTATGTATTATCTTGAGAACTAGTAAATTTCTAACTAACTGTTAATTCTAGTTCTGTTGGACCAAAACCGTTAAGCTTCTATAACCCACGGTGGATATCCCAGCGATATCCTTATAAGCTTATAAGAGCTTTCCAGCTCATGCTGGCATATTTCATGACCTCATTTATGAAACTAATCCCACGTGATGGAATGTGACAGGGAAAACACCTAGTAACTCTTGTTCCCACAATCTAACTACAGGGTCTTTGACTCGTAGGAGGCCCAGAGTTATTGTTTACTACGGACGCAATATACAAACAAGGCGGTTGCAACTACGGGAGTGCCAACTCTGGGCCTCCTACGGGTGAAACACTCTGTATAGTATCGAATAATTTCTGAATACACCAAAATTTTATTAAAAACAAACTTTTCTTCCCCACTACCCCTCATCTTCATGTCCTGTTATCGCTGTGCCACTTTCTCTCTGCCTTGGGCTTGTGAACTACACCAAGAGCTTGTGTGAATACCTTGATTGGTAGATAGATGGACGGCTATTAGAAAGGTGAAAATGCTATGCTATCAAGCACTATATGTTCAAATGCGGGTGTGCACTAATTTTTCAGACTTAGGCAGCTTTAAAAGTAGGAATGGGAATGGTTGGGTATGAGTGGGAATGGTTGGGTTTGAGTGGGAATGGTTGGATTTGAGTGGGAATGGTTGAGTTTGAGTTGGAATGGTTGGATTTGAGTGGGAATGGTTGGATTTGAGTGGGAATGGTTGAGTTTGAGTTGGACCTGCTTAGCATGAGACAGCAGTCTTTCTGCAGTAATCCTCTATCCTTGTATACAGTATAACTATTACGAACACAGGTGTAGTTTAGTGGCCTGCACACCTGGTTGTAGCATAATAACCAAGGTAGGAATGAGCAAATGGCAGCAGAAAAAAGTAAATGCTTATACTTCCTTCACCAAACATCAAGCAATATATGTACAGTATATACAGAGGATATGTACAATAAGTCAATGCACGCAAGAGACACAGATAGAACCGTCTTCGACCAGGCTTGGAGGTAACTCTGCTAAGGTAAATTCACGAGTGCCCCACATCGCTTCACAACTTCAACGGGCTTCCTTGTGATTGGCTGGTTGAACAAAGGTGCTAGCATAAAGCATAACCAGGGGGATCTTTTTCATTATGCCCTTAGCACCTGGTTCACTGGTCGGGAGGGCATGCCTCTATGGGTGTGTGACATATGTCGAATAAATTGTAACATACTCTTAGCATGCCACAAATAACTATTTTAGGTTCCGGGGATCATGGCCCCACTGATTGGTGCCAGACCCAGACCTGGACTCTTGGTTCATAGTCTGACCAAGCTGCTGGTGCTAGCAGCACGCGAAGAACTTACCAAGTTCCTTCGTCGACGCAGTGAAGGGTCTACCTGAAGGACATCTCAAGAATCTTTTTCGGGGTTCAACGCCGAAAAAGATGAGGGGGTTTGGTAGCAGTGTAGGTCAGTAGGAGACTGGACTTTGGTGAGAGGTTACATAGAAATGTACATCAATAACAAACTGCTGACAGCAAGCCAGGCCAGTGTAAGAATCACAGCCCCACTGATTAGGATCTGACTTCAGGAATTTCGCAAGTTCCCTCTTGAAGACGACATGGGAGTCTGTTGGTAATACCCCCTTAAGTTTGATGGGAGGATGTCGAAAAGTCTCGACCCCCTACACTAGATAAGGTGTACTTAAGCACCCCCTGCTTTTCATTCTGGAGTATTTTGCACTGCAGAGTTTCTTGCTTTCACAGGGAGTGATTTCTGTGTGCAGATTTTGAACCAGTCCCTCTAGGATTTTTCCGGGTGTAAATTATGGCGTATCTTTATCGCTCACACTCCATGGAGTACAGCTTAGAGTTTAGAAGCTATTGTAGAATTATGGCATCATTGCGACTCACCGCAGTATTGCCACATCTGTAATACTGCAACACCTGCAGGAGGCTGGGAAAGGAAGGCAGGAGGCTGGGAAAGGAAGGCAGGAGGCTGGGAAAGGAAGGCAGGAGGTGGGAAGAGCAAGGCAGTGAGTAATAGGAAGAAGGGACGAGACGAACGATAAGAAGAGGATAAGTTAAATGAGGAGTGAGCCAGGTTTATAGAAGAGATAAAAGAGGATAAGAGGAAGTGGAAGGAGTGGAGAGAGGGGAGATAAGAAGAGCCTGTGAGGAAGGCAGCGTGCTGTGCTGCTGTGCACTCTGCTGTAAGTCAAGGTGGCAAGCAGCATGCTGTGGCTGCTTGGTTGACGGTGAAGAAATAATTCAAGTTTCAACGTCTAGTAATATTAAATAACTGCAAAAATAATAAACGGATTAATCAGGTTGTGATGGCTGTGTTGGCCCCGCTAGCCGCAACAGCCTGGTTGACCACGCAATCAAGAAGGAAGCCTGCCCTCAGGCCTTGCGTAAGGACAAGAGAACGCTTGAAAACGGATTCGAATCAGAACTGTTGAGGAATCAACTGCAGTGTGCATAACACAGCTAGTGTGTGCAACAGAGCTGGTGTGTATAACATAGTTGGTGTGTATAATGAAACTGGTGTGTATAACATAACTAGTGCATATAACAAGGCTGGTGTATATCCACCATTAGTTTTCAAGTAATTTATTTTGCAATCCGCTGGAAATGTTATAAAGTTGGTCATTTAAAATAATGTGGAATGACGAGCAGTCTTGAACATGCAGGTCCTCAGAGAGAGAGAGAGAGAGAGAGGAGAGAGAGAGAGAGGAGAGAGGGAGAGGAGAGGGAGATTGGGGAGGGGGAGGGAAAGGGAGACGGAAGAGAGAGGGTAAGGAGAGGCAGAGAGGGGGGATGAGGAGGGGGAAAATAGCATCGCGAATATGATCGCAAGAACCCGTGGCAGCAGCAGCAGCAGCTCGTGTTTACAAAAACCAGTGGTGGTGGCGCGTGACGGGAGAGCCAGTGGTGTCACGCACGGGGGCCACAGAGCCGCTGTTGGCACGCTGTTGTCACACACACACTGAGGTAATTAAAAGCACCAGGCACCAAGTATCTCTTCCTCGCAGCACTCCGTGGGACATTCTAAGCTTCCCAGCACTCAAGCATCCTCCTCCTCCAGGTGTACACCCTTCGTTCTCGCGCTAGAAAGTCGACAACCACACACACACACACACCTTTGCAAAGACACCTGCAGCAGAAGTCTGTGACACGGCGACCCCTCAAGAGAGGTTTCCTGATGGTAATGAAGAGGCTCTTGATTCAAGAGATCTCCCCTTCCCTTCTTTGGATCGAACCTTAATACCTCCCATTCCCTCGGGTGGTGCATGACCCCCTACGATTTACCGTTCCTCCATGAATGAAATAATCGTCTTTGTTGATTTTTTTTTTACCCAAAATAAACCAGTATAAAATATAAAGAGGTTTAAGTTGTGTATCCCACTTGTACTGGTATCCCCGTTTTATCTATTGGCAGCGTGATGTGTTTGGTTTGTTTTATTTACAAGTCACTAAAACAACTTCCTCATTCTCTCATATTACATATATCATGGCACAACATTACACAATTTTTTATTTAATATTTCCACTGTAGTAGCACCTATTGCCTCCTCTTCTAATTCATTCCATTATTCCACAGTTCTATCTGGGAAGAGAAAAGTTTTAGTGCCCCTTTCCACTCCGTTTTTTTTTCTGTTTTTAACTGTTTGTTTTCCTTGTTGAAGGTGCTAAGAGATCCGCATTTTCTGTTTTTGGATATTCTTTTATAAGCTTTTTAAATTACTGTCTTGCCATTTTTCTTATCCCGCTGCGTGGGCATCTTTAGTGTTTTCAGATTTTAATTAATTATAACTCATATTTTTTTTAGTTCTCTGAGCTTTTGTCTAGCATTTTTTGACCTTTTTTATTATTATTGCTATTGTCTAGCACTTTCTGACCTTTTTTTAATCTTATTACTGTTGTCTAGTACGTTTTGACCTTTTTTTTTAAATTTATCCTCATTTTTTTAATGTGGGCATCACACATGCAATATATTCGATTTTTTTACCTTATAAGGATTATAAACAGCTGTTTAGCATCTCTAAAAGAATATATTTATAATATCTTTATCAACGTAGTCAATATTCACAATATACACTTGCACTTGTGTCTATTTTTCCATTTATCTCCATGAATATATTTAAAAAAAAAAAAAAATATGGTTTTCTGGTGTATCATAACAGTTGATTAAAATTTCGTTTAAGTGATCTTACACTGACAATTTTTTTTTAATATATTTTGAATGTTCTCTGTCTGATACTTTCAACATTTTTACCACGATTAAATTTCTCCGTACGGCCTTGTTTTTGTTTTTTTCCCTCCCGTTTTCTATTTGAACTTATTTATACGCTTTAAATTTCATTATCAATTTTTTTTTCGCTGCATTTGCTCACTTTATCAAAACCCCTAAGTAGAAATTTGCACACTCAAAAAAATGTTTATTGTTTTGTTTTGCATAGGATTTTTTGCATTATCACAAATATAATCCAATAAATAACAAAAAGACACATTACCGTGACTGGAACAAGACACAATACCGTGACTGGAACAAGATAATACCGTGACTGGAACAAGACACAATACCGTGACTGGAACAAGATAATACCGTGACTGGAACAAGACACAATACCGTGACTGGAACAAGACACAAATAATCGGCTCAGAGGAGAGAGAAACTTACGACGACATTTCGGTCAGACTTGGACCATTTACAAAGTCACAGTGTGACTTGGACCATTTACAAAGTCACAGTGTGACTTGGACCATTTACAAAGTCACAGTGTGACGGGTTGCATATGTAGAATCAAATAGTTTGACCTGCAAGACAAGTCAAATTCCTTGGATCAAGAACTTCTCACCACCATTAAGGAACCTCTGTGGATGGACTGAAATGCAGGATATTTGCATACCAAATACCGAATGATTTGATATTAGTTTTATGTACAGGTATTAAATCGTTTCCTTTTAACAGCTGTTTCAATATGCAAAATTGGTCTATATAGAATCTTAATATATATATATATATATATATATATATATATATATATATATATATATATATATATATATATATTGGTACAGTGTTTACCATCTTCCATTTTCTGCCACTAACTTCTTGAAGTGAAATCATAATTTTTTAAAGTATATTACTTATTCTTCTGCATATTTTTTTTATAAAACTCTCGAGTCTATCATCATCTGGATCCTTTGCATTTTACTGTCTACATCCAGAAGTAATTTCGTTACTTACACTTTAGGTAATTATCCTCCAGTTCAGTTATGTGTTTAGGACTCAAATTTGCAATATTTAAAATACTATATTCTGTATATACAGACTGGAAAGTAGTCAGCATCTCACACATTTCCTCCACTTTAGTGATTTTGTTGTCGTTAGCCATGGGTTCAAGCCCCACCCGTTCCCTGGTTTGCTTCCAAAACGTGTTATTACGATTTCGTGAGTCAGTCGTTCTTGATTCTTTGCATTGTATCTCTCAGTTGATTTATTTTTGCCACACCTGAATAAAAGATTTGATGTTATCATAGTCGTGTTTACTATTTCCTTTTAAAAACTGTAGAATTTTTTTTATGTTTATTTCTGGCTGCCGAGAATTTCTGAAAAGTCTCTTGATTCGTCTAGTTGTTTCTCTTCTCTTTCACAAATAAAACCATTAAATCAATCTTAAATATTCAGTCTTGTATTCTGTGTGGAGTAAATAATTTCAGTCTGTTTTTCGTATAAGTTACAGAACATTGAATAAATTGCTTCTATCTTTCCATGGTAAACTTAAAAAAAAATTCCTTAAATTTCTCTAAAATACTATCGTAAAAAAATAATTTCTTTTCTTGCGATTTCATCTTATTTTTTTGAGTGTTTTTTTTTATATCCCGAGTCGTATTTAACACCATAATTATTTTTAACAGAACGTGATCCTTCTTTCCACTTTGGTAAAATTAGGAATAATATAATGAAAGTGAACGTCACAGGAATGTAGTTCGGAGCTTAATAAACTTTATCGTTCACTGTGATGATACGAATGTAGAAAAGTATGTCAACTAAGCAACTTGCAATGCAAATGTTAATTTTAGTATTAGTGATGTGTGTTGCCTTCCTCTCTCGTGCTACCTGAGTGTCCGTGGTTCGATCCTCGGTAAGGATGGAAACGTTGGGCATGTTTCCTTACACCTGCTGCCCCTGTTCACCTAGCAGTAAGTAGGTACCTGGGTGTTAGTCGACTGTTGTGGGTGGCATCCTGGGGAGAGTGTTAGTATACCTTAGTGCTGGACTTTGAAATGAGCTGAGGTAGGATAACAGCTCTTAGCCTTAAAATTTGTGTCCTAAAAAATCTGCTGACCATTTACTTGCAGTTCCGAAATTTTCAATTACAATAACTTTTTCCTAATTGTGTTTCATTGCTCTTCTTGCATGTGTGTGTGTTCATTTTGTGTTGGTAGGCAGACAGGTAAGATTCGGGTCTTAGTCATGTGAGGTTTTAGTCATCTGACCGAGACCTTCCACTAGATTACCGGTCCACCCCTTAAAAAGTTAAGTTTATGCTATTTTTTTTGGTGTGTGTGAATGTGTATGGGTGTGTGACTGTGCGTGTGTAAGAGCGTATATACTTGTGTATTTGAGAGTGTGAGGCAGTGTGTGAGCGTACCCTCATGTGCGCGAATACTTGGTTCATTAATGGGGGTTTAAAACCTATCGACTACACGAGAATCAACAAGCCAGAATATTACCTACTCACGACCAGTCAAGAAAACTTTAATGAATACAATAACGAATACAGTAAGCTCTGAGCGTATATACTCTGAGAGACATACACTTTTATTTATCAACATATCTGTCATCTCACAGGCAGAGTGACCCGAATAAGAAGACAACTATAAAGTTTTTCTTCTTTCTACATTTAGTAATTTATAAATGAGAAGGAGGTTACTAGACATACACCTGTCGGTATTCATACCCCGTGAACGCGGGTCTGGACTTACCTACGGTGATACCAAAATCCCATTTCCTTGATCAGGAAGCTGCGGCTGTCGATGATTACCGCACGTAACGGGTTAATGGCCCATCTGGAAACTGCTTCTACAAGCGATGTGGCAGCTGTATTCAGTAATTTCTTTGGAATTATAAAAATACAATGAAAATATTGATTTATTCCAAGTTAATTAACTGCTCGTATACTGAGACCATTTTTTTTAATTAATTAGTGGGGTATTGATTGGCTGTTGATACACCCCATCATCTTGGGTAGGGAAAAGCATGAAAATGCTACTAGTGTCCGAATGAGCAATTTTAAAACCATTTGTAAACCTGCCAGTGACACATCAAACTCTGCGTCCTTTAGAGAGTAACCATACTTAAGGATAAACGGTTATAATTTTAATTTTCTCTATAAACATGGATATCGTCTTAATGGCTTTCGACTCATGTAGGGAGGAATGTATTGAAGAATACAAGTAGCTACTAATTAGATTCTGGTTCAGAATTGAGAGGCGGAAATTGTTGCATTGGGGAAGTGTTGATGTCTATAAATGAGTATGTAGAGGAAGAAGTTCGGACACAATCTACTAAATAATGTTATAGTACACGTGAGTCAGACTCCATACATGGCTTCTTAACATGTGTATGACAAGGGTCGTTGTCAAGGTATACACACCTATATTTTGTACTCAACCTTCATTTTAGCAAAGAAATACTTATTCTTTGTTAGTCCATAGTACTCAAAATATTTCGTGTTTTCGTGGCCAGGTTATAGTTATTTGTCTTACTCTTACGAGGCGCTTAAGATCAACTCAGTTTTTAAAAGCAACTCTGTGAGGAAAACATCTCGTATTTTTATCTTTCATGGACAAAATCAGATGTTTCTACATCGTGTGTTATCGTATGTTTGGATACTTTGTATACAAATTGCAGACTGAACTTGTATGCTAATCAATGTTGTTGTTCATGTCACTTTGAGTCTCTGTTGAAAAGAGATGCTATTACTGTTTACATTTGCATTGCAATTCTGTTTTTCTCTCATGTGAAATACACGTAAGGATACGAATACTTTCCATATAGATTACGGTAACACTTTCGTGTTACCGTAGTATTAATGATGTAACTTTAAATGCGGTTTTCAAATCAAGTTTGTAAATCCATAGGAAAGTGTTGTTCCTGGGCAGGTACCTTTGGAATGTTAAGAATATTAATGTTGCATTATCCCGGTATTTTAATTTGCATATACTGTCTGAATATATTGGCGTCTGTTCAAGAAGACCCAGTGCATATGCAAGGAAACCCAAGGTTTATTCAATAATGAAGAAAAAGACAATACCGTGACTTGAACAATACACATATAACCCGCACATGGAAGATAAAAGCTAACCACGACGTTTTACTCCTACTGTTTACAGTATTTACATGAAAATTCCCAGTTCTTTCACACATCACCTAACACTTTGGTATGCTTGCTTTATGGTGCAAGCCTTGGGCATCCTGGGGTCTACTATACAATGTGTGTATAATGTGTATGGATCAATTCCTTTATATCCTAGGTGTGTTATACAATACCCGTATGGTGTGTATGGTGTAGGTCCTGTAAGCCCTGGTTCATTAATGAACTCTGGTTTGTATTTCAGTAACTGTCCGGATCACATTATATTGACTCAGACCTAAACCATACTGCAGAGCTAGTGCAGCACCTCTCCCTAACACCTTAACTAGAAGCACCAGCAGCACCAGCACCAGCAGCAGCAGACACACCACAACCAACAACAGCAGAACCTTCCCCTTCCCCCAACAGCCGCCGCTGCTACAGCCACCACCACATCATCACACCTCCGCTACATCCTCCATCACTACCATCTGATGAGAACCGACGCTGGAGCTGTAACACAACCTCCTTTTCTCCAGGCGAGGGTAAAACTCAAACTTTAATAATAGTATATTCATATTTAATCCACTTAGGAAACATTACTCAAATCTAGCACGGGCCGACGTCCAATTTCTTTATTAACTCATTCGTTATTCATAAGTTCTCTTTCTCTATTCCTCGGCGGAAGAATAACTTCCACATATGTGTCTTGTGTCGCGCGCGTACGACCCCGCGTGTAATTTGAGTCCACCTGACGTTATTGCAAGCCCTAAAGGAAGACTCTGTACGCGCTCTCCTGCACTGCTAGCAGCGCTAGGCTCTACATATTGTATAGCCTGAGTGTTTTTGTTGCTGTTTCTGTTCAGAGGAAAATATTTAGCGATGCATCGCTGTTCCTCGGGCCACTTTTGTGGATTAGTGCCCCTGGCCGTGTTGATTCGCATCCGGTCCCGTGTGCATGGATCAGCACTCCTAGCCGTGTTGATTCATGCCCCGCCCCGTGTTGATTCCCACCCTGTGTACACCAGCTTGTGTGGCGGGCGCCCAATCTGCCCAAAAAGGGAGGCGGTAATTTCATGTACTGGCCAGGGAGGTACAACATCGTTTAGGAGTGAAGAAGAGCAGGATGTGGGAGAGGTGCGTGAGGCATTACGTAGAATGAAAGGGGTTAGCCAACACATCAATGTTGTCCAACTGATGTTGGACAACATTGCTACCACACCCTCCCTTTCTTCGTATCAAGAGCACTTCATCACTCTCGTGAAGGGAGCATCCAGTCTCCAACAGCCGGAACAATCAAAGATGGGAGAGAGGGAGAGGAGGGTGTTGTTCCCATTAGCTACCACACCCATTAGCTACCACACCCCATTAGCTACCACACCATTAACCACCGGTATTTTAAGCTGTCATCGTGCTGAAATGTATGTATAGTCATAGAGAAGCTCTAAACTCGTAGGGTGTCATGTAGAGCCTGTGCAATAGGAAATAACCAGGTTTTTGATTCCGTGGATTGATTCAAGCCCACACAGGTATAGCGATTCTCATTAATAAAAATTAAATCCTCAGTTTGCCAGAATGACCAAAAAAAAGAAGAACAATAAGAGGGATCCAGTGAAAACTGAGGTGGCCTTCAGCTGTAAGTTTCCCCAGAGGACCTGCGAGGCACCAGGGTCCGTCTGATCCTGAGAGGCACCAGGGTCCGTCTCAGGATCCCTCCTGCAGGAGGGATCACACAGCACAGGAGGGATCACACAGGAGGGATCACACAGTACAGGACCAGCTGGTCCTGTGCGATTCACTGTGGATGGGGGGGGCAGTTCTTTTTTCCCCGGAACCGAACACAACATCCCTCGCTAGGGATTTGGTGAGGAGGCGGCGGCCAGACGATCGTGTCGTGATTGACGAAGTACTCGTCGACACAGCCCTCGTCGAGGATTCCTCGACGAGGGCTGGTGCCTGGTGCCAGGCACCAGGGTAGGTGGGATGCTGCGAGGCACCAGGGTACGTGGGAGGCTGCCAGGCACCAATGATAGTCTTCACGAAGACTAGAACCAACACAAAACATACGATCCACGCTCCAAGCTCATACAACTCGTACCTATATCTGCAGTAATACTGCAGTAATACCTCGACGAGGTAGGTGACGTCCCTCGAGCAGATAGAGGCCACCTCGACCTCGCAGCTGCATAAGCAGCTGGAGACCATATCGAGTGCCTCGCAGGTGGAGGCCACCTCGAACTCGCAGCTGCATAAGCAGCTGGAGGCCACCTCGAGTGCCTCGACGATGGTGGCCTTCCCCACCAGACACATTATTCCAAACACCATAAGCATTATATTTTATTTTATAAAATTAATTAAAATGTTACGAAAAACTATATAGTTGATTAAAGCAGAAACAATGACACTTTATAACTGGTCAAATTTAAGCTTGAAACTTGAGTGTTGTGGGTGGACAATGTTGAAATTTGTTGTCCAACTGATGTTGTCCAGTAAGTGTCCATCCCTCACTGTAGCATCAGCTCATGACGAGGCAGTTAAGCTTTACAAGGACATCGTCAAGCAGCATGACAGCCAGCTGAAGGACTACAATACGCTCCTGCAGGATTACAACGACAAGAGGAAGGAAAAGGAAACTGTGAAGAGTAAGTAGCTACCACACCCACCCATTAGCTACCACACCCACCCATTAGCTACCACACACACCCATTAGCTACCACAACCCACCCATTAGCTACCACACCCACCCATTAACTACCAATTTTAAGCTGGCATCGTGCTGAAATGTTATAGTCATGGAGAAGCGCTAAACTCGTAGGGAGTCATGCAGGTTTTCCATTCCCTGGATCAAGAGCTCTTACACTGACGAAGCAGCATTACATAAGCAGAATGGAGTAACGAGATAGTTGAACGATTGTTCAACTATTTCGTCATGCTAGGCAAATTACATATGAATATAAATTTCAAATGATTAAATAGATTTACAATAGTGAGGTAGTTCTCCCAGGTAATATTATTCTGGTACTCCCAGGTTATTATTCTGGTACTCCCAGGTAATATTATTCTGGTACTCCCAGATCCTTGAGTGAGACATTAACAGCAACAGTCTGGTGGACCAGGAACTGTTTGGTGGACCAGGAACAGTCTGGTGGACCAGCAACAGTCTGGTGGAACAGCAACAGTCTGGTGAACCAGGGTCTGGTGGACCAGGAACAGTCTGGTGAACCAGGGTCTGGTGGACCAGGAACAGTCTGGTGAACCAACAGTCTGGTGGACCACGAACAGTCTGGTGAACCACGAACTGCTTGGTGGACCAGGAGCAGTGTGGTGGATCAGGAACTGCTTGGTGGACAGGAACTGCTTGGTAGTAGTGTTGGTGGTAGTAGTAGTGGTGGTGGTAGTAGTGGTAGTGGTAGTAGTAGTAGTGGTGGTGGTGGTAGTAGTAGTGGTGGTGGTGGTAGTAGTAGTGGTGGTGGTGGTGGTAGTAGTAGTAGTGGTAGTAGTAGTAGTAGTGGTAGTAGTAGTAGTAGTGGTGGTGGTGGTAGTAGTAGTGGTGGTGGTGGTAGTAGTAGTAGTGGTAGTGGTAGTAGTAGTAGTAGTAGTAGTAGTAGTAGTAGTAGTAGTAGTAGTAGTAGTGATAGTAGTAGTGGTGGTGGTAGTAGTAGTAGTGGTGGTGGTGGTAGTAGTAGTGGTGGTGGTGGTGGTAGTAGTGGTGGTGGTAGTAGTGGTAGTAGTAGTAGTGGTGGTGGTGGTAGTAGTAGTGGTGGTGGTGGTGGTGGTCCTCTTAACGAGGACTGTTCCTGGACCACCAGTGGAGAATCTTTTGTATAGTCTATAATATCATTATTCTTTCAACAAACCGGCCATATCCCACCAAGGCAGGGTGGCAGATTACCATTTCCCATAATTGATAGCAATGAAGAATGTCTAAAAGCCCAATTGTAGTTTAATTAAAAACGGCTTGTTGGCCACTAACTTAAATCCATATCCAGGGAATTGTTCTTCTAGTAGTATTTCGTTTCCCCACATGAGGATGGAGGGTGTATTACACCCATGGATTACCCTCTTTGGTGTCAACACATGAGAGGCGTGTCGAAGGCAGTCAAGGATTTCCTGAAAAAAAGTGTGTAGTAGTAGTAGTGGTGGTGGTGGTGTTGGTAGTTAATAAAAAATTATAATAATAATAATAATAATAATAATAATAATAATAATAATAATAATAATAGAAATAATAATAGTAATAATAATAATATTATAATAATAAATAATAATAATATAATAAATAATAATAATAATATTAATAATAATAATAAATAATAGAAATAATAATAATATAATAATAAATAATAATAATAATAATAATAATACCTAGAGAGGGTTTCGGGGGTCAACGCCTCGCGGCCAAGTCCATGACCAGGCCTCGATTGACCTGTACATCACAGAGTCATCATTTGCCCAGAACTACTAAACACCTCAAATGATGTAGTTGAAGTTTTGGTGGTAAAGATTGGAAACCAAAACCTTTAAATTGTGGTGGTATACAAGCCTCCTGATGCACCTTCCCAGCAATTCCCGGAACAGCTTTTGATAATTGACCACTCTCGCAGTGGATCAGGGACTGATCAACCAGACTGTTACTGATGGCCGCACCCAAACTGATGTACGAACCACAGCTCGGCTTGTCAGGTACTGACTTTAGGTGCCTGTTCAGTGCCTTCGTGAAAATAGCCAGGGGTCTATTGGCAATCCCCCTTATGTATGCTGGAAGGCAGTTAAACAGTCTTGGTCCCCTGACACTTATTGTGTTGTCTCTTAACGTACTCGTGGAACCCCTGTTTATGATTGGGGAATGTTGCATCTCCTGCCGAGTCTTTTGCTTTCGTAGGGAGTGATTTTCGTGTGCAAATTTCGGACTAGTATATTATCATGTCTTTGTCGCCTGCATTCCAGGGAATACAAATCAAGGGACTTCAACCGTTCCCAGTAATTTAGATGGTTATCGTTTTTATACGTGCCGTGAAAATTAAATCCTACAATTTCTCTTGCCTTGAAAGGGGCCTTTAGTGTACAGCAATATTCCAGCCAAGGAAGAACAAGCAATTTGAAGAGATTCATCATGGGATTGGCATCCCTAGTTTTGAAAGTTCTCATTATCCATCCTAACATCCCGTGTGTGTGTGTGTGTGTGTGTGTTTGTTGAGAGGGGCAGAGGGAAAACTGAAGGCTGGTCAAACTCCCTTAAATATAGGACATTCCCCAGAATTTTTTTTTTCAGATTAATAGATATATTTTTAAATTGATAATAATATAAAGTGTTTGCGACTAATATGCCGGGTGCGAGGGGCTAGTAACACCTTCTCCTGTATACATTACTTAAGTTAGAAAGAGAAACTTTTGTTTTTCTCTCTGGGTCGGGTGGAATTGGATTGGTGGGTGGTGAAGTATGCATGTAGGTGTGAATTTCGTAATTTCCAGCGCTCTGTAAATCCAACCATTCCCCACCCAGTCGTCCATCTCCTCTCCCGTTCCCTTCCCTCTCTCCCCTTTCCCCTCTTCCCTTTTCCCCTCACCCCTTTCCTTCAGGCACTGGATCATATTACCGTGGTGGCACAATTTGTGCAGCTTTGCCTACGAATTCTATATCTCCTCCCTCATTCCTTTTCTCGGCCTAATTAGGGAGGAAGTTTCTCCCTTCGTGAAAAGTTGCTGTTTCTTGCCATGACTGATGGATATAGAATGTACCACAATGGTCCTGATGCTGCCGACCTTGCTGAAGCTATCTCAGGCTTAGGCCGCTGTCGCTCATGCCTGTATAGTGTGATTTGTGACCTATAACTTTGAATGGCTTCTCGATAAGGCTACACTGCAATACACAGCCTCACGCTGCCGCCACTCAGTTTTTTCGTTTTTTTTCACCCCTCTTCCGTTGATTATTTCACCCCTCTTTACCTCTGACACCCCCGTTGTGTCATTTATAATATCTGATATGTGCTGCTGCTGCTGGTGCTGATGTTTTCCAAACAAATGCCAGTACTTCGCACTGTTGCTGCTGTCGTTGCTGTCGTTACAGCAGCACTGACGTCTCTGTTGAGAAGCCTGCGGTTTGGTTCGAATTCTGAAAATGGTTTAGTCTGTGTTAAATGTTTTGTTGTATATCCTTATTTGGATTGACTTCTGAATATTTTGCTCGCTCTAGAAGCTTGTATTCGTGTTAGTTAGCTTTCTATTTGGGCGTTTTTAAACCACGTCGTATTTGTTTTATATTACTAGGAGTTTTGAGTGATCTCGGAGTCTTCAGATTTCGCAACCTCCTTCCTCGCCCTTCAGAAAGGTTCCTTTCACCCTGCCCTCCACCCTTTCCTTGCTTTCCACCTTTCCTCTGCCATCCACCCTCACCCTGCCTCCTCTCATATTCTTTCCCCACCTCTCTTCCCCATCCTTTTTCTGTGTCCTCCATCTTTCCCTCTCTCTGCCCTCCACCCTTTATCCTGTCATGAAGGAGATTGGGCAGGAATTGACGCCTTAGAGCACATAAGAACACTCAAAAGTTCTCTTAAGCGTATTTAAGCACTTAAACGGTACTCTCAATTACATGCAAGTACTCACACGGTGCTCTTAAGTACACATAAGTACTCGCAAGGTTCTTTCGACTTCAAGTGCACCTCCTTCTCCATACCGGTGGGCCTTTGTTGTGATATAAACTCCAGACCCAGAGCTGTGGATGATGTTCGTGGTGAATGCAAGACTCCAGCCAGACCACCTATCCAGCCGTGTTTACCCTTGAGGCTGGAGACCGCTGGAAGCAGAGAGGCTTACACTCAAGGGAAGGAAAGACTACACTCGCGTGAGTGTACAATCTCGAGTGAAAGACTGTGCATATTTGAGAGAAAGATTCTTGGGTGGAAGACTGTATACTCGTGGGTGAGGGACTGTTGCACTCGTGGGTGAGGGACTGTTGCACTCTTGAATCAGATACTGTGCATTCTTGAGAGACTCATGGGTTTTAAACAGTATACTCATTAATTATACTATACACTGCTTAATTAAAGACAGTACACCCTGGGGTAAGTGACTGTACATTGTCTCTGAGGGAGACAACGCTGTCTTGGGCGAGACTGTACCCTCCTGGGGGAAGACAGTACTCCCCTGGGTTGAGTGTACATTATCTCTAGGGGAGACAACGCTGTCTTAGGCGAGACTACTATACCTCCTGGAAGAGAGACTGTAGTCACTGTACACCCCTGGGTGAGAGAATGTACACACCTGACTGACTGTACATCTTTGAATCTGTAAATGCTGGTACGAGTCTTGTTGGAGGATGAGACTGCTGGTGATGGGCTTTCAATCCAAGGAACTGGAGCTACTTTCCCCTGTATTGGATCAACCCCGGCGCTGTGTGACCCCCTTCCGTAAGGATTTAGCGCTTCCCTATGAACATAATAATAATAATAATAATAATAATAATAATAATAAAAGTACGGAGAGAACCAAGTTATTTTCATGGGGAAGAATCTCCACTTAACCTGCTTGTTGACCTGCTTGTTGACCTGCTTGTTGACCTGCTTGTTGACCTGCTTGTTGACCTGCTTGTTGACCTGCTTGTTGACCTGCTTGTTGACCTGCTTGTTGACCTGCTCGTTGACCTGCTTGTTGACCTGCTCGTTGACCTGCTTGTTGACCTGCTCGTTGATCTGCTTGTTGACCTGCTTTTTGACCTGCTTGTTGATCTGCTTGTTGACCTGCTTGTTGACCTGCTCGTTGACCTGCTTGTGAGTTTGCTTTTGCCAATAACAAACTCCTTGTTGTGAAACTTGAGTTTCCTGCTGCGTTCTGAAGCAAAAAAAAAAAAAATCAGCAACTTTAAAAATAAGAAAGACTGAAGATGCTGAGGAAAGCGTCTTGACTGGGTAGACGGAAGTGTCGTCTTGACTGGGCAGAGAAAAGTGTCGTCTTGTAGTGGGAAGAGGGAAGTGTCGTCTTGACTGGGCAGATAAAAGTGTCGTCTTGTAGTGGGAAGAGGGAAGTGTCGTCTTGTAGTGGGAAGAGGGAAGTGTCGTCTTGTAGTGGGAAGAGGGAAGTGTCGTCTTGTAGTGGGAAGAGGGAAGTGTCGTCTTGTAGTGGGAAGAGGGAAGTGTCGTCTTGTAGTGGGAAGAGGGAAGTGTCGTCTTGTAGTGGGAAGAGGGAAGTGTCGTCTCGAACTGAACTGCTACTGATACATAGAACTCTTGCGTTTACTGCCACGACGATATATGTAACGAGACAGCAAATTAGGCACGATAACAGCATATTTGCATTGATAACAACTTAATCGTATTAATAACAGCATATTGTGAATATATCCGAGAAAAAATGGCCACACGGGGGAGTAAAATTAGTAATAACGTCAGTAAAGCTTTAAAAATTGTACTGAATAAAGGAATATTTATTAGCGCTTCGTAAATCACATTATTCGTGGTATTACATCTTCAGACGTGAGACCTCGTATATATATATTGTATATAAATTATAAGTACTCTCGGGCCCCTCTCGTGTACTTTACTATTTGTAAATAAATCCCTTTTATTACTTGTTTTATTAGTGTTGCCTTTTTTTATTAAAGTTGTGGTCACTTGTTCTCCCTGTTGGTAGTAAAATATGTCATTATCAATTTTTTTCGTATCGTCTATTCGTTTTATTGTCCTATAAATATATATCGTAATTTATTTCCCATTATTTTCCTTCTATTAGGATATTCTCAGTGTTTTTGTTTTTTAATTATTTTTTTGTGCCAAGTCTGGATTTTTTTAATATGGATAAAATACTACAGACACATATTCTAAGTTTGGTCTATATGTTATGTATATTTTCTAAAGCATCTCTTCAGCCTTGTGTTCCAAATATATTTCTGAATTTCGCTACGACTTGTATAAACATTTAACCTTTCAGTTATAATCTGTTGTTGAAAAATTGCTGCTTGATTCTTTTGTTTTGTGTTATCAGGTCTTTCACATAATTTATGTTCCTCGTGTGGTTTTCGCTCTTTTTATACTTAAGTTTCGCCTTTCAACATCACAATTTCATATTTTTATGTCATTCCACTTGCTTAATTTACCTAATTTTTGGAAATAAGCAAATTTTTTTTTTATTTTGCGTAACGTTCAAATTTATTCAGTCACTGATCTATTGGTCGTTACTGCTCTTCATATCTGGATGAACCCCTGGAGTCTCTCTCTCTCTCTTCTTCTCAACGCTTCTTCTCTTCTTTTAGTATTAATTTCTTCACCGCCTGCCTCCCGTGATCTCATTCTTTGTATCGTCTTGTGTTGCTCTCTCTCCCACACATATATACAAAATAATTTTTAAATGGATGGATCGGTCAGATGACCAAAAGCTCTAACGGCGGGTCACCATATGACTAAGACCCGCGTCAGGAAACACTTGTCCTGTCTCCTGACGAACCTTACCTGACCTCTCTCTCACATGTCCACATTTACACTCTCATTTTCTATAGACTATTGATAATATTTTGCTCTACCCTAGACTTCTATGTTCTACAGATACATTTTTACCCAGATTGTCGTACGTATCATGGCCTTGATACGTACTTTTCCTCCATCATTAACCCCCTCGGGTTGATGTATTTCTATATTTACCCCCTTCCACACAACAAATTTATCGCCATCATAAAGGGACATAAAAACAAGGTCAGAAAAAAAATCAATTGAATTATTATTCAATTATCAGGTACATCAAATATTTACCCCTTGCTGTGTAATTTTTTACCCCCAAGGGGTAAATTTTCCCTGGTTGAGAATCACTGACCTAGAGGCTACCCATGATATGTTTCCTCTATGATGCTTTGGAGGTAATAACTATGTCTAGTCTTTCCGGATCACTTTCGTAATAGTGGCCGCTAATTTCGTTTCCGTAATGGACATAATGTTCAGTGTCAATTCCGTTGTTCATATTTTTAATTACCCGTTTTTAAATATTCCAATTGCATTTATTTATCATACTTATATACTTCTCTTTCTCATCATATTTTAATTTAGGGTATCATGTGAGAGATGGGACATTATTAGTTATGGCCGGTGGGGAGAGCTTGAGCTGCATGAATGGGGAGTACTGATCGTGGGGTGATTGGTTGATTGAACTTGGGCTGGGGTGGATTTTTTGAGGGCGGGAGGAGTACTGTTGCTGGTGTCGTTAGTCTGATAGTTAATGTGTGTTTGGTGTAGAGGAGCCTTCCTGGTGAGAAGGAGGAGGAGGAAGAGATGGGGGAAAGGAGGAGGAGGAAAAGAAGGGGGAAAGGAGGAGGAGGAAGAGGCAGGAACTGCTCCACAATTAGTGAGTGTTGACAGAGACTTTGTCTTTGAATTGTTTGGCAAGACACTCACTACCAGGCCACCGCCACTCACTACCAGGCCACCGCCACTCACTACCAGGCCACCGCCACTCACTACCAGGCCACCGCCACTCACTACCAGGCCACCGCCACTCACTAACAGGCCACCGCCACTCACTACCAGGCCACCGCCACTCACTACTAGGCCACCGCCACTCACTACCAGGCCACCGCCACTCACTAACAGGCCACCGCCACTCACTAACAGGCCACCGCCACTCACTAACAGGCCACCGCCACTCACTAACAGGCCACCGCCACTCACTACCAGGCCACCGCCACTCACTACTAGGCCACCGCCACTCACTACCAGGCCACCGCCACTCACTACCAGGCCACCGACACTCACTACCAGGCCACCGACACTCACTACCAGGCCACCGCCACTCACTACCAGGCCACCGCCACTCACTACCAGGCCACCGACACTCACTAACAGGCCACCGCCCTCACTACCAGGCCACCGACACTCACTACCAGGCCACGCCACTCACTACCATGCCACCGCCACTCACTACCAGGCCACCGCCACTCACTACCAGGCCACCGCCACTCACTACCAGGCCACCGCCACTCACTACCAGGCCACGCCACTCACTACCAGGCCACCGCCACTCACTACCAGGCCACCGCCACTCACTACCAGGCCACCGACATTCACTACCAGGCCACCACCACTCACTACCAGGCCACCGCCACTCACTACCAGGCCACCGCCACTCACTACCAGGCCACCGCCACTCACTACCAGGCCACCGACACTCACTACCAGGCCACCGACACTCACTACCAGGCCACCGCCACTCACTACCAGGCCACCGCCACTCACTACCAGGCCACCGCCACTCACTACCAGGCCACCGCCACTCACTACCAGGCCACCGCCACTCACTACCAGGCCACCGCCACTCACTACCAGGCCACCGCCACTCACTACCAGGCCACCGCCACTCACTACCAGGCCACCGCCACTCACTACCAGGCCACCGCCACTCACTACCAGGCCACCACCACTCACTACCAGGATACCGCCACTCACTACCAGGCCACCGCCACTCACTACCAGGCCACCGCCACTCACTACCAGGCCACCGCCACTCACTACCAGGCCACCGCAACTCACTACCAGGCCACCGCCACTCACTACCAGGCCACCGCCACTCACTACCAGGCCACTGCCACTCACTACCAGGCCACCGCCACTCACTACCAGGCCACGCCACCACACCAGGCCACTGCCACTCACTACCAGGCCACCGCCACTCACTACTAGGCCACCGCCACTCACTACCAGGCCACCGCCACTACTACCAGGCCACTGCCACTCACTACCAGGCCACCGCCACTCACTACCAGGCCACCGCCACTCACTACCAGGCCACCGCCACTCACACCAGGCCACCGCCACTCACTACCAGGCCACACCGCCACTCACTACTAGGCCACTGCCACTCACTACCAGGCCACTGCCACTTCTCACCAGGCCACTGCCACTCACTACCAGGCCACCGCCACTCACTACCAGGCCACCGCCACTCACTACCAGGCCACCGCCACTCACTACCAGGCCACCGCCACTCACTACCAGGCCACCGCCACTCACTACCAGGCCACCGACACTCACTACCAGGCCACCGACACTCACTACCAGGCCACCGCCACTCACTACCAGGCCACCGCCACTCACTATCAGGCCACCGCCACTCACTACCAGGCCACCCCACTCACTACCAGGCCACCGCCACTCACTACCAGGCCACCGACACTCACTAACAGGCCACCGACACTCACTACCAGGCCACCGCCACTCACTACCAGGCCACCGCCACTCACTACCAGGCCACCGCCACTCACTACCAGGCCACCGCCACTCACTACCAGGCCACCACCACTCACTACCAGGATACCGCCACTCACTACCAGGCCACCGCCACTCACTACCAGGCCACCGCCACTCACTACCATGCCACCGCCACTCACTACCAGGCCACCGCCACTCACTACCAGGCCACCGCCACTCACCACCAGGCCACCGCCACTCACTACCAGGCCACCGACACTCACTACCAGGCCACCGCCACTCACTACCAGGCCACCGACACTCACTACCAGGCCACCGCCACTCACTACCAGGCCATCGCCACTCACTACCAGGCCACCGCCACTTACTACCAGGCCACTGCCACTGACTACCAGGCCACCGCCACTCACTACCAGGCCACCGCCACTCACTACCAGGCCACCGCCACTCACTACCAGGCCACCGCCACTCACTACCAGGCCACCGCAACTCACTACCAGGCCACCGCCACTCACTACCAGGCCACCGCCACTCACTACCAGGCCACAGCCACTCACTACCAGGCCACCGCCACTCACTACCAGGCCACCGCCACTCACTACCAGGCCACCGCCACTCACTACCAGGCCACCGCCACTCACTACCAGGCCACCGCCACTCACTACTAGGCCACCGCCACTCACTACCAGGCCACCGCCACTTACTACCAGGCCACTGCCACTCACTACCAGGCCACTGCCACTCACTACCAGGCCACTCGCCACTCACTCCAGGCCACCGCCACTCACTACCAGGCCACCGCCACTCACTACCAGGCCACCGCCACTCACTACCAGGCCACCGCCACTCACTCCAGGCCACCGCCACTCACTACCAGGCCACCGACACTCACTACCAGGCCACCGACACTCACTACCAGGCCACCGCCACTCACTACCAGGCCACCGCCACTCACTATCAGGCCACCGCCACCACTACCAGGCCACCCCCACTCACTACCAGGCCACCGCCACTCACTACCAGGCCACCGACACTCACTACCAGGCCACCGCCACTCACTACCAGGCTACCGCCACTTACTACCAGGCCACTGCCACTGACTACCAGGCCACCGCCACTCACTACCAGGCCACCGCTACTCACTACCAGGCCACCGCCACTCACTACCAGGCCACCGCCACTCACTACCAGGCCACCGCCACTCACTACCAGGCCACCGCCACTCACTACCAGGCCACTGCCACTCACTACCAGGCCACCGCCACTCACTACCAGGCCACCGCCACTCACTACCAGGCCACTGCCACTCACTACCAGGCCACCGCCACTCACTACCAGGCCACCGCCACTCACTACCAGGCCACCGCCACTCACTACCAGGCCACCGCCACTCACTACCAGGCCACCGCCACTCACTACCAGGTCACCGCCGCTGACTGAACCACCGACCTACGCAGAAGAAAGACATATAGATTTCCTCAGCCATCACTGTCTCGTTATTTCCAACCTTAAGAATGACGACCATAATGAACAAAGATATAAAATATCGTAACTGGAACAATACACAAATAACCCACACATAGAAGAGAGAGGCTTGCGACGATGTTTCGGTCCGTCTAAGCTTCTTCCTCCCACGTGAGGGTTATGACAACCATGAAGGAAGCACTTCAGAGGCGGTGAAGCTGAAGCACAGGTGTGCATAATTACCTATCATAGCCGTGCAACGAAGCCTTCCATAATGGCAGGGAGTAACGAGTGGCGCAGCCTTGGTGTCAGTGGCCAAGTACCGATGGCAGCGGCAGAGGAAATAGTGGTGGCACTGGCAGAGGAAGCAGTGGTGGCAGGGGCAGCGGTGGTGGAAGAGGGTGGTAAACCTAACTAAATATAATGTTACAATTAACATTAACATTGCCTATTTCAGCTAACATTACTGTGAACTATTTATAAGCGGTCACAACGGTAATCTACTGTGATTGACAGTACAGTTTTGTTACCATAGGGTAATAACCCTATGATAGTCGCCTTCAACAGAAAATACGATAGCTGCCTGCAACTGATAATGCGATAGCTGCCTGCAAATGACGATACGATAGTCACCCTCGATTAAGACAACAGTCACCTGCAAATAACAGTGCGATAGTTGCTTATTGCTGACAATAGGGTAGTCACTCGCTACTAACACTGCACTAGTCCGTCGAACATTACGATAACTCTCTGCTGGTGGTGTGCAGCTGTGGGTGCCCAAGAAAGGGCGCTCAGTGCCTTGCTGAATGCACCTGCCTTCAATTTCAACTGGATCGCGTCTTTGAATAGTACGCTCAGCTGACCCATTCATATGTATGCGGGCGGCCAGACTGGCAAGGTTTCCAGTCGTCTTCAGCTGCTGCGTCATGTTGTGTATTTGTTTATTGAATGATCTTGTTGTGGTACCCTCTTTTCAGGACTAAAATTGACTGGTAAAAGAAGTAGAGTATACGCACCTAGGTGTATATATCTAGGTGTATATATCTCTGTGTATATATGCTTAGAGCTTACTTTAATCACAACGGTAGGGATTAAGGTATTCTTGCCTGATGGTGTACAGGTTTCATGCAATCTTCACGATCCTCCTTTTCTCGCTAGACTTTAAATCCAATAAACCAACCAAGAAGAAGAAAACGAGTGAAGTGTGTCAAGCAGTGTGGTTTATTTCCGCTATGCTCCTTAATTCTTCCTCTAGGATGCGACCCACAATAGTTGGCCACTTTCTTACGTATATATTTACTGCTGAGAGAATAGGGGCAGCAAGTGTTGAGCTTGGCCAATCGTCTCAGCACTACCTGAGAACCATCTACCTCTGAGACAAGGACACGGACGGTGTAGTCAGAGACTTCCTCTTAAGACTGTGGAGACCTTGTAGACTCGAGTTTCTTGAAGATGAATTCAAAATTTTACGAGTGTAACCTTTCACTACCTTAAAGTCCCCCAGACATTTCGTGATCACTGTAAGAAATAATTCGCTGAATTATGTAAATCCTATGGATTTAACGCTTCCTCTGAATAAAATAACAGGAAAAATTATGAGACTTCCAGATATCTAGACACAGAAGACGTAAAATACAGACGAGAAATGGAAACCTGGAGAGTTGGAGGAGGAGCAACGGGAACCTGTCACAGTGACAAGGAACTGGTGGTCCTCCCAACGCAACCCTTAATACGTTACTATGAGAACCTTAGTGAACCAATAACGATTTCTTGCGTGACACACAGGGACCATCATTCTTGAGCAATGGATTGTAGCAATGCAGGGTGTAAAAAAAGCAGGTAAAGATAGGAGAAGTGTAGATGTCTCAGTCATTCAACGTTCACGAAATAGAAATGTCCACGAGTGCGCGACTGACCTTACTTGTGCTGGAATATATTATGAACACCCCACTTGATAAAGTATTCCCCTCCATTTTTTTTACTTCATTTTCTGCTTGACTATGCATGTACATATGTGCTATGCTTTTGTCTATTGCAAAGAGAGAGAGAGAGAGAGAGAGAGAGAGAAAAAAAAAAAACTCATAACCTAACCCCCATCTCTTTCTCTCTCTCACTCACTCTACACCACGAATTTGTATCAATAAAACAATTCACAAAAGACAAGAATTAAGGGCTAGCAGCCGTGAGATTCTGCAAAAGTGCCTTGTGAATAGGTTATCACCGCAACAGTGTCTTGTGGGTAGGTTATCACTGCAACATTCGTGGCCTTCGATCCCTAAAGACCTACACTGATTGGCACTTAAACTCTCCTGATGGAGTTAATTAGATCTTGGATTATCAGGGACTAGCAGTGCTCATCTTGTGTCAGGGATAATTAACTTGGTTGAGGGATGAACAGGTGCTCTGGGATTTGGGACTGGCACACTTGTCTCTCGTTATCCTCTAGGCAAAACTCTGGCTCTCCCGGGGTACTGACCTGCTCTTAAGAGTTTTCGTTTTATATCCACTAGGGTTCAGACTCTCCACGTCTTTCGGTGGACTTTAGCATCTCCCCAGAGGTACTTTAGCTTTATATTATACATACACACATACATATACAAGATATATATATATATAAATATATATAAATATATATATATATAATATCTTGTATATGTATGTGTGTATGTAATACAATATAAAGCTAAAAGGTATACCTCTGGGGAGATGCTAAAGATATACCACCGAAGAGACGTGGAGGGGTCTGAAGTATACCCCTAGTGGGATATAAAACGAAAACTCTTAGAGAGGCGGTCAAGTTATACCCCCGGGAAGGAGCCAAGAGTTTTGCCCCTAGTGTGTGTACTCACCTAATTGTACTCACCTAATTGTGGTTGCAGGGGTCGAGACTCAGCTCCTGGCCCCGCCTCTTCGCTGTCTGCTACTGGGTCTCTGTTCTCCCTGCTCCATGAGCTTTATCATACCTTGTCTTAAAACTATGTATGGTTCCTGCCTCCACTATATCTTTCTAGACTATTCCACTTCCTGACTACTCTGTGGCTGAAGAAATGCTTCCTGACATCCCTTTGACTCATCTGAGTCTTCAGCTTCCAGTTGTGTCCCCTTGTTTCTGTGTTCCCTCTCTGAAACATCCTGTCACTATCTACCTTGTCAATTCCCCGCAGTATTTTGTATGTCGTTATCTATGTCTCCCCTGACCCTTCTTTCCTCCAGTGTTGTTAGTCCTATTTCCTCAATCTGTGTGTGTGTGTGTGTGTGTGTGTGTGTGTGTGTGTGTGTGTGTGTGTGTGTGTGTGTGTGGTGTGTATGTGTGTGTGTGTGTGTGTATGTGTGTGTGTGTATGTGTGTGTGTGTGTGTGTGTGTGTGTGTGGTGTGTGTGTGTGTATCTCACCTAGTTGTACTCACCTAAGGTTGCAGGGTCGAGACTCAGCTCCTGGCCCCCGCCTCTTCGCTGTCTGCTACTGGGTCTCTGCTTCCCTGCTCCATGAGCTTTATCATACCTTGTCTTAAAACTATGTATGGTTCCTGCCTCCACTATATCTTTCTTAGTCCATTCCACTTCCTGACTACTCTGTGGCTGAAGAAATGTTTCCTGACATCCCTTTGACTCATCTGAGTCTTCAGCTTCCAGTTGTGTCCCCTTGTTTCTGTGTTCCCTCTCTGAAACAACCTGTCACTATCTACCTTGTCAATTCCCGCAGTATTTTGTATGTCGTTATCATGTCTCCTCTGACCCTTCTTTCCTCCAGTGTTGTTAGTCCTATTTCCTCAACCTTTCTTCATAAGACAGACCCTGAGTTGTGGAACTAACCTTGTCGCAAACCTTTGCACTTTCTCTAGTTTCTTGACGTGCTTGACCAGGTGTGGTTCCAGACTGGTGCTGCATACTCTAGTATGGGCCTGACGTATACGGTATACAGTGTCTTGAACGATTCCTTGTTAAGGTAACGGAACGCTAATCTTAGGTTTGCCAGTCGCCCATATGCTGCCGCGGTTATCTGGTTGATGTGTGCTTCCGAGACGTGCTTGGTGTTATACTCACCCCAAGGTCTTTCTCCTTTGATGAGGTTTGTAGCCTTTGTCCACCTAGCCTGTACTCTGTCAGCGGTCTTCTTTGCCCTTCTCCGATCTTCATGACTTTGCATTTGGTGGGGTTAAATTCGAGAAGCCAGTTGCTAGACCAGATGTCAAGCTTGTCCAGGTCACTTTGAAGTCCTGCTTGGTCTTCATCCGATGTGATTCTCCTCATTAATTTCACATCATCTGCGAAAAGAGACACTTCTGAGTCTATCCCATCCGTCATGTCATTCACATATAGCAAGAATAGCACTGGTCCTAGGACTGACCCCTGCGGTACACCGCTCGTCACAGGCGCCCACTGTGATACCTCATCACGCACCATGACCCGTTGTTGCCTCCTGTGAGGTATTCCTGATCCATTCCAGTGCCCTTCCTGTTATACACGCTTGGTCTTCCATCTTTTTTACTAATCTCATGTGAGGAACTGTGTCAAAGGCCTTCCTGCAGTCCAAGAAAATGCAGTCAACCCACCTTTCTCTCTCTTGCCTTACCTCTGTTACTTTATCATAGAACTCCAGGAGGTTTGTTACACAGGATTTGCCTTCCTGAAACCGTGCTGTCTGGCGTTGATTAACCTGTTCTGCTCCAGATGCTCCACCATTCTTTTTCTGATGATTTTCCAAGACTTTGCACACTATACACGTAAGTGACACCGGTCTGTAGTTTAGTGCCTCTTTTCTGTCTCCTTTTTAAAGATGGGGACTACGTTGGCCTTTTTCCATATCTCAGGTAGCTGCCCAGTTTCAAGGGATGTGTTGAAAATTTTGGTAAGTGGCACACTCAGAACCTCAGCTCCTTCCCGAAGGACCCATGGTGAGATATTGTCCGGACCCATTGCCTTTGAGGTATCAAGGTCACTGAGTAACTGCTTCACCTTCCCCTCAGATGTTGTGTATTCCTCCAGCACTCGATACATCCCTTGTTGGTGATGCACCCTGTCCTGTCTACCCAACTGCCTCCTTCCTCCACTGTGAATACTTCCTAAACCCGAGTTGAGCTCCTCACATACCTCTTGATCATTACTTGTGAGTTCCCCATCTTCCCTCCTCAGCCTTATCACCTGATCCTTTACTGTTGTCTTCCTTCTGATGTGGCTGTACATCAGTTTCGGGTCAGACTTGACTTTCGATGCTATGTCGTTTTCGTACTGTTTCTGGGCCTCCTCCGTACCTGTGCATACTCGTTTCTAGCTCTTCGACTAATCTCCTTGTTTGCTTGGGTTCTTTGCCTTCTGTATCTTTTCCATTCTCTGGCACTCTGAGTCTTTGCCTCCTACATCTTTGGGTAAACCAGGGCTCTTTCTTGTCTTCCCATTTATTCTTTTCCTTTGGGTATAAAACCGTTCCTCTGCCTCCTTGCACTTTGTCGCTACGTATTCCATCATTTCATTTACTGACTGTCCTTCCATTTCCCTTTCCCACAGAATCTCCTGCAGGAAATTCCTCATACCTGTGTAGTCCCTCTTTTATAGTCTGGTATGTCTCTTTCAGCACCATTTTCCCTCTCCACCTGTAGCTCTACTATGTACTCAAAGCTCAGCACCATATGGTCATTGGCTCCCAGGGGGCTCTCGTGTGTTATGTCCTCGATATCTGAGCTATTCAGGTGAATACAAGGTCCAGCCTTGCTGGTTCGTCCTCTCCTCTATCTCTGGTCGTGTCCCTGACATGTTGGTGCATCAGGTTTTCCAGTACCACGTCCATATCTTGGCTCTCCAAGTTTCTGGACCCCCACGTGGTTCTTGGTTCTCCCAGTCGATCTCTTTGTGGTTGAAATCGCCCATGACCAGTAACTTCGCTCTGCTCATGTGCGCTTTTCTTGCCACCTCGCCAAGGTGTCCACCATTGCTCTGTTGTTCTCGTCATATTCTCTCCTGGCCTCATGCAGTTTTGTGGTGGGTTGTACATCACTGCAATGATTATCTTGTGCTCCCCAGACTGGATGGTACCTACTATAAAGTCCCTTTTCTACACACCTCCATTCCTGCCATTTCCTCAAATCTCCAATGATTCCTTACGAGCAGTGCGACCCTCCTCCCCCTGCTCCTTCTATCTTCCTCAGGATCTGATATCCTTGTGGAAGATTGCATCTGATATTGCCTCATTTAGTTTAGTTTCTGTGACTGCTATGATGTCTGGGGACATTTCTCCTATTCTTATTCCACTCTTCATACTTATTCGTGATTCCATCTGCATTTGTGTACCAAACCTTCAGCCTCGTTTCCAATACTGTGGCCCTAGGGGATCTTGGCTGGGTGGGGTGTTTGCAGGGTTCCCATGGAGGGTTGTTGCATGGGTGGGGGGTGTTCTATGGTTGGGGTGTGGTCTGATTGGGTGGGGTTTGTGATGGGGGGGTAGTGGTGATGATGGGTTTAGGGTTGCTGGGGTGGGGACAGGGGACATGATGTGTGTGCGATGTTAAACTATATGGTTGCCGTTGGGTTGCTGTGGTTTGAGGCCCTCCGTGAGTGCTTCCGGTGGGTGTGGTTGTCCTTCTGCTTGGGCCTGGTGCCCCCTGTACCTCGCTGTCTCCATCTTCTCTCCTCCCTTCGCTTTCTTATCCTCTCCTTTTGGGCCTCCCTTTCTTCCTGTGTTCTGTCCTCGATCTAGGTATACATCGTGGTACTCCTGGCTCGCCCTCAGCCGTGCTTTCTTGAGGATCATGGTACGGGCTGATTCTGCATTGAAGATTACTTGAGGGGTCGATTTCTTCCCCTTGTGTACCACCCGATTCTCCGAAAATTTGTCACCTGGGACGTGTCTCCCCTGTTGCCAGCATAATACCTATAATCCTTTCCTTCTCCTCCTGTTTCCTTCTGTCATGGTGACCCCTTCGACTTCCTTAAGGCCGTAGATAAAGATGGACTTCTCCCTTCCTCCTCCCACTGTGTCTCCTTTGCCTCATCAGAGATGCATTAGCATCTTCCGGTTCTGTCATGGTTGTAGCCCCTGTGTTCCTCTGTGTGTCTGGCCTACTCATTTGCCCAAGTCCACTGCTGTTTATTGTTGGGGCCTCTGCGTTTAGTGCACCTGCGGCTTTGACTACCTCTCATGTGTTGTTACTGTGCCCTCATGTTTTGCTTCTGTGGAGCCCTTCTTGTCCCTGGTTGCTTTATCTATATCCCTCTCATGTGGTGTTAGTATCCTACTCATCTTGTATCGGACCCCATGTGTGTCTGACAGTGCCTGAGCATACAAGAGTTCTTTTTTCTCCGCATTCCCTATGACTGTGTCAGATGCCCCACGTGTGTTTGTCAGTGCCTGTGCATACAAGAGTTCTTTTGTCTTGTGTGTGTGTGTGTATATGTGTGTGTGTGTGTGTGTGTGTGCAGAACAAGCCACATGGGAATTGAAATCTTTAGCTCAAGATCTTTCGCACTCTCTTGCTTCTTCAGGAGCTATGAAAGACAGCAACAAATAGGAGGGAAAATTCTCTGAGGTAAGGCAGAAGGAATCACCGACCCCAACACCTACCTCCCGTCCCCTCACATCCTACCGGGGTAAGGGAAGGTGGGGTACCACAGAGGTTTACAGAAAGCAAGTTTCAGAATATTAAGGAAACGCAGTAGTCAGCCCAAAACCGCATTTAATCGATATCAACTGATCTATTACTATATGGAATAATTGTACCTAAGTAGTTAACCACTTGGGTAAACCCATGTGGCTTGTTCTGCGTTGTTAACATCCCCTGTTAGCGACTGTGTTCCACACACACACATATTATCTGAAGCGCTGAAAATATTCCCTGGATACGTTTTTCTATTTTGCTTTAACGTTCTTGCGAGTAGCATGTCTCCTGACCCTTTGGATTTTCCACCTCGTGTCCTCCCATTTCAGCTCTTCTCCTTGACTGAGAGTTCCACTCGGGCAAAAAAAAAGTAACCACTCTTATTTTTTTAAACCAAGCATCTGTGTCCGATATCTTGGGTTCGGAGAGGACGGGAACATCGCCACCAATATATCTATAGTATATATTGCCCACAAGATGAGGAATTAGACATATGTGCAACATATGGGTATCGTTATTGTATAATAAAGATACCTAGATGTAGCACATATGTCTAATCCTTCATTGCCACCAGTATACCGTGGACGTAGTTACGGTATACTGGCTTCAACGTTTCCTGGTTTCAACGTCTTGGTTTCAACGTTTCCTTCTCGGCCTCTCAAAATGTATAGTGCTCTTCAAAGGATGGAAAGGCAACCACGGCTCTCTCTGGATCATGCTTGATTGTCTCTTACGCCGCCCTAGGCACTAACTTCACCTTGATCACTGTAAAATAATTCTCAGCATTTGTAGTTTCCTCCAGCTTAGCTGATGGGGGCCACCTCTGCCTTGCAATCCTGCAGCTTGCAGGCTGGAAGTTTTCCTTGACGGCCTTTATGTCATCCACGGTTGACTTGTCAAGCTTTGGCTCAGACATTGATCCTCTTGACCCCACACTATGCTGCTGCTCTTTCTTTTTTATATAAAAACTTTTCATCTTTCTCGCCGTGTTGATCAGCCTCTTCTTGATGTTGGATTCTCTGGGGACGGAGGTCACTCGGGGCGTTGACGCAACACACTTCTTGATGTTGGGTTTTCTGGGGACGGAGGTCACTCAGGGCGTTGACGCAACACACTTCGTCTCGCAACACATCAA